>JZKD02S1135276.1:39552-65415 GCA_000966675.3 Picea glauca | reverse complement strand
TTGGAGTGAAAGTGTGTGGGGAACAAAGGACAGTTGGAAGGGACCTTATGACATCAAGGCCATGGTTGTAATCTCTCTTTCACATTTAATATGATATAGTAATATGATTCTTTCCCATAAAGCTATTTCCACTTTATTGTATAATTCCTAGATCATATACATAGATTAACTGTTGAATAGATTGAGCTTTCTTCACTTTCGTTGGTTTGTGTTGTCTTGGTCTTGGCTACACGAGAGCACTGGAGCGAAGAGGGAGCAACAAAGACCATAGGAAGCGATTATAAGGTATGTAACTTGTTCTTGCCTCCTAGTTCATTCAATGGTTAAAATCTAGGAAAAGAGTCATGTTCTATTTTGCTTTGTTCTAGATCCAGGTGGATCTAGGGAGATCGGTTTGTGTCCTCACTTATGGATTTATCCAATAACACCCACCCCCTCAAGGCAATGTCAAGTTCATATCTGACCACCATAAGGTTGAGATTTTCCAAGTTTCGTCGTTTCACATGACTTGCTTCACTAATCCGTGGATACTTCCTTCCCCATCAACCACAATAGAGGGGACAGGGCATCCGGGCATGCCCATGCCCTTGTTCGCAGTTGAAGTAGCGTACTCTTTAGTCCAGCAAGATTTAGCCAACCCAGATCCAACTCCTGCACAAGAGTTCGATCTGCTTCTAGAGCCTATTTGGGCTCAAGGTTCTCTCGCTAACACTGATTCGTTAGACTTAGTCTTGCCCTCTTATGAAGTAGTAATTGAAGCAATGACTAGTCCAGACAAACCCTGGGATGATATTCATCCCAAATTTTTCTTTCTCCCAGAGTTAAGTATAATCAAGGCTAGTGAATTCACCTTGACTATGACTAGAGATAGGTCTTGTCCTATTAATCCCTTAGCTATGCACAAGGTCTATGTTGAGGGTAATATGGAAACCATCACTGAAATCATATCGATCAATGTCTCTAGAACCCTTGGCATCATGGAGAATGTTTTCGTCAGAGAAAACTACTCCCTCGGAGAGATTCAAACCTACACAGATCTATTTAAAGAATTTCGCAACGTTTTTTCCTGGTCTTACGAGGAGATGCCAGGCATCAATAAAAAAATAGTCAAACAAGAAATCACAACTTATCTAGATGCCAAGCCTGTCTAGCAGAAGCTTTGTCCAGTTAACCCTAGGAAAGAAGTAGCCATTAAGGTTGAAGTTGAGAAACTGCTAAAAGTCAGTTTTATCTATCCTATCCATTTGACCCAATGGCTGTCAAAGCTCATGCCGGTCAATAAAAAACAAGGCACGATTCGTGTATGTATAGACTTCCATGATTTGAACAAGTCCTGTCCCAAAGATAATTTTCCCACACCATTCATCGACCAGATAATTGATGAATGTGCAGGTTTCGAGGCCTTCTCTTTCATGGATAGTTTTTCGGGATATAACCAAATACAAATCAAACCCAAAGACTAGCACAAAATGGCATTCATATGTCCCTGGGGTACATTCGCGTATCGTAAGATGCCTTTTGGTCTCAAAAATGCTGGAGAGACCTTTCAACGGGCCATGTCTTTTGCTTTCCATGACCTCAAGCACATAGTCAAAGCCTATTTAGATGATTTATCATCTTGATTTCGCAATACAACGGATCATCCTACACACGTTCGACTTGGCTTTGAGCATTGTTGCTACTTCTGGATTCCCTTGAATCCAAACAAGTGAAGATTTGCATAACATCAGGACGTTTGTTAGGTTTCATAGCATTGACAATAGGGAACATGGTCAATCCTCTCAAGGTTGAGGCAATAATTTAGTTTCCTCCCCCACTCACAATCCTTCAACTTCAGAGTCTACAGGGCAAGGCAAATTTTTTAAGACGCTTCATCGCCAACTATGCTAAGATCACCAAGGGATTTATGTGCTTACTGAACAAAGACGTTCCTTTTTATTTGGATGATGCCGCTCAACTTTCTTTCGTGGCATTGAAACATGCCCTCACCACTGCCCCTCTACTCCAGCCACCTAACTATAACAAAGATTTCTTATTATATTTGGCTGCAACAGAGTCAACCATTGGCATGGTTTTAGTTCAGGAAGATGACTTGTTCTCAGAATATGTGATCTATTACCTAAGTCAAGGTCTCATAGGATCAGAAATCAATTATTCTCATATCAAAAAACTTGCGTTGGTGGCAGTCCATGCTGTTCAACAGTTCCATCATTATTTTTTGTTTTGCAAGACCACCATCATTGCTATCATGAATCCATTCTAGTATATGTTGACACAACGAGTAATAGGAGGAAAGATCAGTAGATGGATAGTCATCCTCTAGGAGTTTGACATAGATTTTGTTTCAGCGAAATCTAAAAAGTCAGTCGTCTTCGAAGAACTTATTTCGAAACTTCTAGTTGAGTCATGTGATGTTGTGCCCGAAGAATCGCCTATTAGAGGAGATATTTTTTTGATCACATCTTCGGATCCCTAGTACAAAGATATACTTATCTATCTCCAGAGTTTGAAATGCCCCACCTCTGCTTCTCGTGATGAGCATCGTCGTATATGCCATTAGGCTAAGAATTATCTCATACTCGATGATACATTGTATCGGAGAGGTGTAGACTACATCCTGCGCTGATGTCTCACTCATGAAGAAGCAGTTATCGTGCTTAATGATTGTCATACCGGATCTTGTGGCGGTCATTTGCCTGGGTTGGAAATAGCCCAAAATATTCTACGAGCAGGTTACTTATGGCTGACACTAATCAAAGATTGTATCGAATCGGTCAAGAAGTGCGACCCATGCCATATCTTCTCTCGGAAGATGAGGGCACATCTTGCTCCTATGTTTCCTGTCATCACAGTTGGCCCCTTCACCAAGTGGGGAATTGATTACACTACCTGCAACCCCCCTTCAGAAAGGGGGCACCGTTACATCATCGTAGTCATAGACTACTTCACAAAGTGGGTCAAAGCTATGCCAATGTTTAAAGATGATGGGGAGACTGCAACTCTCTTTTTATTCAACTAGATAATAGAAAGGTTCAGTGTCCCAAGGGAGATTGTCACTGACCATGGCAGTCACTCTCAGAACCAGATGATGACCGAGTTAACAGCAAAGCTTGGGTTACAGCAAAAACATTCATCACCCTACTACTCCCAAGAAAATGGTCAGGTGGAAGATGTAAATAAATCTTTCAAGACCATCCTACAATGAACAATCAACTCAGCCAAGTCCAATTGGAATTTGATGTTATACTCGGTGTTATGGGCTTACCGAACATCTGTTAAGACTGCAACCGATTTCTAACCTTTTCAACTTGTTTACGGGCTCGAAGCAGTCTTTCCTATTGAATGTCAGATCCCATCCCTAAAATTGGCAGTACAATTATTACCAGACACTTCTCCATTTGAAGAGCGGTTATTATACTTGGAGCAGCTCAATGAGAAGCGTCGTGATGCGGTCGTGGCCAATGAGGCTTACAAACATAAATTCAAGTGTCAGTATGATAGGTTTTTCCGTCCTCATATTTTCACTGAAGGCAACCTTGTCCTAGTCTATGACCAAGATAGGGACCCCCTGGGGGCAGGAAAATTCAAACCCATGTGGTTTGGACCTTTCATCATAAAGGAGGTTCTAAAAAAATGTGCTTATCGTCTGGTTGATTTTGAAGGGAATTCTTTGGCAGAGCCTAGAAATGGACTCTACCTAAAGAAGTATTACTCATAGGCAGGTCACCATGGGTAACTTTTGTATCATATGTATAGTCTTTGTACTATTACTTTCTAGTTTTTTTTTAGTGTTATGGACGTGTCATTTTGATGTATCTTTCATCACTGTGGAAGATGTCAAGTGAACCTAAGTTGTTCATTGGGTATGCAGACGATGCTAGCTGGCACACTCAGAGGCTTGCCTCCACAGCTTGGGTAATGTTTACACCTCAAGGCCAGTTATTATCTTTTGGAGGTATATACTTAGGTGGCACCACAAACAATGTTGCCGAGTACAGTGCAGTTATAGAGTTGCATCATGATGCTCTGTCATTCGGTATCTCTCATCTCCAAGTATATCTCGACGCTCAGCTAGTTGTGTCTCAGTTAAATAGAGTCTACCTTGTTCATGATCCGACTTTACACCGACGATTCCTTAGGGTACATCTCTTAGAATGAAACTTTGATTATATTACATATTTTCATGTTCCTAGGAGATTAAATCAGATTACATATACTCTAGCTAATCAAATTTTAGATTGGCATCTTTCACACATATGAAAAGACATACACATAAACATGTAAATACATTTTTTGAAAAAATGATCCATAAGACACAAAAAGACATAAAAATACATATATAACATCATAGTCACCAGAGTACATAGATAGACACAAGCGCCTCAAAATATGACCAATAACGAGTCATGGGGCTTATGCCCTCAAAAAATATATACAAGTCGTGCTCTCGACACATGAAAATTCTAACTAAAGTCAGGGCCTCTGGGCCCTATTGTACTGATCTACAATGTTTTCCAAATGCCAAAACAATCAGACCCATGTTTGTGGTGCCCCTACTAAATGAGGCTTCATAGATGGTGGCAGGTCCCCAATCTCTGCCACAGGGACCATGCGAGTGAGCACCGTAAATTTCCACTCCACTCGTCTCAACACCCTCTCAACCTCCCTGGCTGGAAGATATCCTACTTTTGTTGGTCCCCCTGCAGCGGTAGGTGCGGCCCCTGGCCGAGGACGATGCCTATTCCTCACATAGTCAGCAGGTTGCACCGGTCCCACATCTGCACACAACAAATGCATATCCGTCAAATACTCTGGTATAAAAAAATGATATATAACAAAAAAAACATAAAAATTACATATGTTTACCAAAAAATAAAATGAATGATGTAAACTTACCCATCTCTCCTCCTTCCTCACCAAGAGGTACTGTTATCTTAGGATCTCTCGAAAAATCAATCCCAACATAAGGATAATCCTCAATGACTGGGATTTATCGTGACAACCACGTGAAGATATCATCGTCAAAGGACTCATTGGTCCTTCCACCACCCTGTCACGGCAGTAAAACTGCCCATCTACACATAGCAGGAAGAGAGATCTGATGGCCTCGTACCACTACTCAAGGACTAAATCTTGGAACTCTCTCAAAGAAGAAAGAGCATAGAACGACCCCGAACCCAAAGTTCCTCTACGTCCGCAATCGACAATCTGTCAACTGCCTCTTCATACACTCTAACAATGTGGTGATCCAATCAAATATTTGTGCATTTAAGCACTAGAATGAATAGTTCATCTATGCACAAGATGCCTGATGTAAAGCCGCAGAACCAGTGATTCTCCCAATAAGCAACATTGTCACTTGTAGCGATAATTCAATGATCTTTCTTATAGGCATCTGTGAGCTAGAGCGGTTTGTACCAGACTCACAGTAAAGAACTTTCAATTCTGCTATGTTATGCGGCCCCACAGGAAAAGTCTGAAAGTTGACTGGTTCCCCTCTCTTGGAGAGGCCAGTCAAAAAATATATGTCCTCGGTTGTGGGAACCAGTGACTGCCCCTCTAACATGAATGCCTATGCATCTAGATACCAACAGTCAACCAAGGCATTCAGTAGACTAGGTTGTGCCCGCATAAAATGACATAAGAAGAACTTGAGCAACCCACATTACATCAAGGCAGCCACAACATTAGGGTCTTCCCTGACCAACTCACTTACCTCCTCATGCTCTCTTTCTCTCTAATGGACATACATCCTACAAAACATCAAGGTTCAAGAGGGTTAATCATTGTTTTTAATATTTTTTCATTCAATAAGGGGGTCCACGCAGGCTGTAATGTTGACAATCACGTGTACATGCATGCAGAGTTTAATCTACCTGAATGTACATGCGGCATGTCCTGAGATAGCCCATGTGGACCTAGGGCCAACCTTTTAAAGGTCGATGCCCCCCTAAAAAATGGAACCCAATTCAAAAGTAAAGACTTAAAATGCAAGATAAGAGAGTTTGTACTTACTTGGTTGAGACAGATGGTCGTTTCATCCACTGTAGCTGTCAGAATCACCACTTTTATAAAAGGGGGTGTTTTGGCTCCAGAGTCAATTTCCAAATCAACAATGGTGATAATGAGCTGTCAGCTTCTACTTATAGACTTTTGGGCCTCTTTTTGTCACTTTTTTGGCCCCCCTTATCATTTTCTTTAAAATGAAAACCATTTAGAGTGATTCAGGAGTTGCATTGGAGGGGTATGGTCGGGTATCGGGAATTTTTTTGGAGTTTTGGGTAACTTTCGATGGTCCATGGAAAAATCTCAGATGATCAACTTGAGCATATAGGTTAGGTTTATACCTTGATTTTTGTATCTCGTTGTCTTTATCCCTTTGCCATAGAATGAATCCCATCAGGTTGTGACACAGAACCATCATTGTTTCTTTAGAAGTGTCGCAAGTTGGTGGTAGAGCTTATCGAAACATGGATGCCCTAGGTAGATCCTAGTTGCATTATGGTGTCCATGCTGTCTCTAATAATTGTAGGCTCAGGAGTCCTTGTTTTTTTTCCTAATTACGATGTTGAGCCTCATTTGTATGATTCTTTTTGACTCTTGACCTCACCCCTAGGACTCCCAAAAGATATAACGGGTCTTCTTTTAAGCCTTTTTCAGACCCTCTAAACATGAAAAGATTGTCGAGCAATCTTGTGGCCTTTCACGCTCGTTAAAATGAAATTTGAAGTCACGTCTATTCGGCAGTGGTTTACCCCTTTTTTGGTCTGGATGGTCAACTGTACAAACAAAGGTATACTCTATGGAACTTTAGTTCTCTAGAAGAGTACTCTCGGGTATCATTTTAACCCTTTTTCGGGCCTGGGGGACTAAATTTATGAAAAAGGAACCCCCATGGAGTCCATAGTTAAGCTCTTTTCAGACTCCCTAAAATTGAAAAGATCGTCGAGTGACATTATTCTCTCACACTCGTTAAACTGGTCCAGAAGAACATTCCCGACGGAGTCCATAGTTAAGCATTTTTCAGACTCCTTAAAAATGAAAAAATGGTCGAGTGATATTGTCTTTATCACACTCATTAAAATGGTTTTGAATAGATGTCTTGTCGGTGCTAGTTTACCCCTTTTTTCGAACTGACTAGACTACCTTCGAAAAAGGTACCCCAATGGAGTCTCCTTTTATGTTTTTTTAGACTCTTTAAATATGAAAAACCATCGATCTTACCTTCTCTGGGCTTGTTAAACTTACATCGAAGGACGTTACCATTGTGTGTTTTATTAATCGCATTTGCATACTTGTGTCTTTGGCCTAATGACGGCTCCATGTTGCTCTCAACTGAACCATCTGAAGCATGTCTTATACGCAAGCCCTGTAGCACTTTGCCTCTGCGTCTTGACACCTTTGTCCCCTAGAGGATTTTTCTCGAGTGTCCTTTCCTTGCATATGTCCCTTTTCCCTGAGCATCCTTGTGTTCCATGTGCTCGGAACTAGTACGTTTGTGACACTCGATCCTCCTTTGTAACGTAACATTCTTTTATTCTTTTTTCCAAAATCATTGAAAAAGATGAAAAAAATTAAAAATAAAAAAAAATCAAATATACCCCAAAAAGAGGAAGGGAAAAGTATTTTCTTTATTGGCAGCATAATAAGTCACCCTTGGATAAAGCACATATGTCCGTTTATTCATCAAACTATGGGATTTAATACATCCTTAGGAAGTTGTTCTCTCTACATAGAGTTGTGTCCTCCTCTGTTTGGTTATTCTTCCAAACATATGGAGAGTTTGTGTTGCCTCCTGCCTCATAAACTTATAATTAATGCCATACTGCCTGAGTCTCATCATTTTTCATGTTGTTGTCCAAGGGAATTTTTTACCAAGCCTGAGTCGGCCCCTCTACAATTTGTCTCTTGCCCTCATACCCGACCATCCTAAACATCCAATCAAGTCTTTGTTCAAAATCAATGAAGCCTTTAGTCTGATCACCAAGATTCTCTAGTCCATGACCGACGAGCCGTCGAAAACCTCTGGGTAGTGAAGTCGTACACTCATATTACACTCCGAACCAAGTTTTGAAGATTTTGAAGTTATTTCTCGAGCTCTGAAGACCTCATCTCCAGCCATCATGCCTTATCATCTTCTGAGAAGATGGATACTCTACATGTATATCTTTTTTATTTCGAGATGTAGCTCCGTTGTGTATTGTTCACGACTACACTTTATATAAGTTATGTGACATGGATCTATAGTGTATTTGATTGGTAGACATGATTCTATTTTATCCTAAGTATGGGTATTCCCACCTCGGTGAGACAATTGTTATTTTGCAGACGACACCTCCTAATTCCTGGTCCCTGGGATCACTTGTTCGGCACATCAGTGAATATTGTTAATGTATTTTGGCCATCAGATGTTGTTCTGAGCTCACACATTAGGGGGCATCTGTTATAACCCTAATTTGCACCAGACATGCTTACCTGGCATCAGGCCATCTCAGATTCCTTCTTTGCCAAAACATTGTTGAACAACTCTTCTTAAAATCCTCTTTTATAAAGGCCCATGCGCCCTACTCCATTACTACACGCGTGTACATGCTAGCTAACCTAAAACAACCCGCGTGTACCTACAAAAGCATGAAAAAAGGAAAGTTGTCGATGGAACACATAGCTTTGGGTAAGTTAACTAAACCTTCCAGCCATGCACGACCGAGGGTTCATCCAAATACCTAGCTTCTTCTAGCCTATAAAAGAAGGGTTAGGGTTCTCATTTGGAAGAGGATAATCATAGTAAAGAAACTATACCCATTTGCACATTCCCTTTGTCCCAACCCTTTAGCCATCCTTGTGCAAGAAGAGATATGCAGCAAAGAAGTTGGAGGATAGTTGAAGAGAAGCCCAAGAACAGGTTCATAGAGTAGTAGCCATCATCGACATTGTAAGTTGATTTGTTAAAGTTGGTAATAAAGAAGTATTTTTCTCGTCTCTCCATATGAGGTGTTCATAGTTTATTGCGTACATGTTTGAATCTCTAACCCATTAATATTTAGATCAAATGCATGTAAAGTTTGTTGTGTATCTTGTGTGAATGCAAGTCATCCGTAGAGGAGATCTACAATCAAGGAGAAATCAAGTGTGAAGAAGGATCGATATCAAATGTCCGAAATAAGGTACGCTCACTTAACTATGTATTTGCTTAATAATAATGGGGATTAGGTCTGGGATGACGATATAAAATAGGATTCTTTAGGTCTTTTCTGCATGCATAATTTAAACCTGGATGCTAGTCCGTAGAGGGATTTCCCACTCACAACAAGGCCCATGGAGATCAAAAGACCATTAATATCACAATATCTCAATTAAGGAAGTTGTAGAGAGATGTGGGCAAAGGAAAAGAGGGAGGAAACAATCAAGGGATGACATCAATAGCCTCAAGAAATATGGGAATTAATACCAACCCCCTTAAAGAACATATGAACATCCCCGGTGAAGATAAAAAGAAGGGGATGAAACTGTAATGTTCCCGATCCAATGTTTTTCTTGGGAACACTAGCTAACCACTGAATTAATTGTTTGGTGTTTGTGTATGCAGGTTGGCATCTTAAATTTTGACCTTAGGGTTAATTTTAGTTATTCAGCACAATTCATGAAGATATACTCAATACCATGCAAGATATAATCAATGCACAAGATATGGAACTACAAAACATAGATCTGACCTTTTTATTTAGAAAAGAAAGAACCTGATACAGTATAGAAGAAGATTTGGAATAACATCACATGGATCCAAGATAAAAGATATGAGATACTAAAAAATGCTCCCAACAATACCCAATAAGCCTCCAAAGGATGAATCTGAGATGGACCAAATACAAAGGAGCTAGGGTTATGTCCAACCCCCCTAGCTGCTGGCACGTCCTGCTGGATAGATGAGAAGGCCAAGGTTTTGGCCCATCTGAATAAGACCTCTAAATGATGCCAAACTCCACCAAAAGATATCTCAGGAAAAGGGAAATCCATCCCTGAAGTATGAATCCTAAATGCCGAGTCTTTCCCCTCCAAACTGCTGAAACCCTAATCAAGACTATGCCCTCCTAAAACCTTGAAGTGCCAATAATTCATCCTGGATGAAGGAAGCCCCCAAAACTCCTGAAAATCTCTAAGATGATAGATCTATCTATCAAATGTCACCTGGAGAAGTCTCACAATCAAATATAAGGTATAACCCCTTGGATCTAAGAATATATGAATCATTAATACGTCCTCCTTCTCTCAAAGCCATCCCAAATCTGTAGCTAATGATCTGACCAAAGTAACTCCCCAAAAATACCTCCAAACTAATGAGCAAGGTCCTGCAAGAAAAACCCAAGTGCTAGAATGTCTCAAGGCTCTCTCACAATGTTGGATCGAACTTCTCCTTATGCAATGGTGCACCCCTCTTGGAAAACCCTGAATGGTATGGTCATGTTGCCCTCCTGAATCGATAATGGAATCTTTGATGAGTATAGAATGGTGTGGGTGAATTATTTCATCCCCAATACCAAGCTTGGAACAAGGTGAGTGGAATATTTCACCACTAATTTGTTCTCTAGGGTTTCTAATCTCAAAACCCTCAAAACTATGTGCTCAAGAGCTCAACAAGCAAATACCAAATATCCAAGATGAATGAAAGGTGCGCCCTAGAATTTCATTTATACCTCCATTATGTTTCCTTGTTGAGTTAGTTTAACCTCTAGGATCAACCCTTAACTCAGCCTCAAACGTTCCAATTCTTCATTGAATTACTTTTTTCCCTTTTTTCCCTTTTCTAAGTCAACTTCAAAACGTTGAGTTGGCTTACTTGTCCCCATGTTGCATGAGACTATGGTCTAGTAAGGATGGATATACCACTAAGTATTCCCAAACCTCTTCATCAAGAGGTGGGAGACATTACAGAAACCCATTAGACAAAAAATAGAAGAAATTGGGGCTCTAATGGTTGATTCTAGACAAGTTGTATGTCTCTCGGATAACTGTTTTCCCTTCCAACCAAAATGTTGGATATGAATAAAAAATCATGGAATATAATAGGTATGAAATCCCTCTTAAAACAAAGAATGTTAAAGAAAATAATCTCTTAGGATAATGAAGATATAGTGATGCTTCAAGAAACAAAGTGTGATGCAGAAAACATGAAAAGAAATACTCAGAAAATTTTGCGAGGATGAGAGAATTTATGTTCTAAGACTTTTTCAACCATTGTTGTAATGAGATAGTTCTTTCGCATTCATCACATTGGTTTTTTATATTGACATTTCAGACCAAACCAGTGTGTTCCATCATCAAGAAAAGTATTATGAGATATGAAGGAAAAATGATATAACAAGTGTAAATAAATACCTGAAAAGTTATTATGAAGAGCCAAATTATTAAAAATGAAATCAAGAAATATAAAACCTAAAAATATTATTTATTAAGAGCTGACTTATTTAAAATTAAATCAAGAAATATAAAACCTAAAAATATTATTTATTAATTAATTTCTAGAATGATTCATTGTGGTTAGTGTTGGGATCCAATTTTGACTAATTTTCCATCCACCATCTATGTTTAGATTGTTAGGTTGTTTTTCAATTTCGATGGCTTCTCTAAATTTCCTATTGTGATAGTGATCTACCTTGGCAAGAATTTTGGCATCTTCAATAAAAATGTGATGTTTAGTTTTGTCTGAATGTTCTTCCAAGGCTGAGGGGCGAGTGCGATTATTTTTGATGTTAACAACACGTTCTTGAATCCTAATTCTAAAGGAACGACCTATTTCTCCTATGTATTTTTTACCACATGAGAACGAGATCATATAGACACCCTTCTATTCAATGGGATCAACATGGTCTTTGACTGACCTAAGGGAATTCCTAATAGTGTTTAAGGGTTGAAAGTTTCCCCAATGATTTTCTTCTTCAAAATCCTAGAAATCTTGTATGTTGTCCATTGTATGTAGGGTAAGTAAACCTTGGACGCATCATTATTTGTTTGTTCTTTATTTCTAGGTTTTTTAGTGGAATTTTGAAAGTCTTTAATCACCTAATGTTTTTTATAGCCGTTATCCTTGAAAACATTGCGGAGATTTGTTTTCTCTTCGTCAAGGTGTTCATCATGAGAGATTGTGAAGGCCCTAGTAGCTAGGGTGTCGAAAAACCCTAATTTTTGGGCAGGGTGATGATGGGAATTGGAATGAAGGTACTGTTTGGTGTGAGTTATATTCCTATAAACTTGGTGGGCTAAGGATCCATCAAGTATTTTTGTGACCCTAACATCTAGAAAAGGAAGACTTCCTTTATCTTCAACCTACATAGTGAATTTGATGTGATCAGATTATTTATTGAGGTGATTCACAAATTCATTCAATTTGTCACAAAAATGGGGCCAAATGAAAAAAGTATCATCGAAAAACCTATTCCAGTATTTATGTTGGAAGGGAGATGAGATAAGGGCTTCTCTTTCCAAATCTTCCATTAATAAATTAGCTATGACGGGGGAGAGGGGGGATCCCATAGCAACCCCACGGGTTTGTTCATATACATCACTCTGGAAACTAAAAAATGTGGATTTCAAACATAACTCAACTAAGTTAGAAGTACCTAGGTCATTGATGTTCTTGATGACTTCCATATCTTTGTCAATGAAAATTTTAGTAAAGAGAGAAACAACATCAAAGCATACGAGGGTGTCATCCTTGTCGAGTTTGATGTTTTTTATCTTGTTTACAAAGAAGGAGGAATCTTTAACAAAGAAGATAGTATTGTTGACTAAGGGTTTCAGTTTATGAGCCAAATATTTTTCAATTTGATAAGTAGGGATTCCTATTGTGTTGACGATAGGTCTAAGTGAGGGCCCTTCCTTACAAATTTTTGGAAGCACGTAGATCCTTGGGGTGGAAGGGTGGCTAACAAGCAATTTCTTTTTATCATCATCATTTATGTTGCTTGATTTAATGATATTGGAGAATTCCCTTTCAATCTTATTTAGGGGATTATTATTAAGTTTTGTATAACTTCCATTTCTATTGAGGTGGTCCAACACTTTTTCCATGTAATTATCCTTGTTGAGGATGTGAGACAAAATGGATTGATGTCAAAGGATCATAAGGAGGGGTTTCCACCCTCTAGGATATAGAATACATGGATGTGGAGGACACATGATGCTAACCTTAAAATTTAATATCAAGAGTATAGGGCAATAAGGCTATGTTACGAATGCTTATGGCCCATAATCCCCCAGTCTCAATAGGAGCTTCGTGGACGAAATATTTTCTTAGGATCCAACTTGCAACACCAAATATGGATAATAGGGGGAGACTTCAACATGATCAAGACCACATTAAAAATGAACGGAGGTATCTGAAGGATCGACCATGAGAATGATGCATTTGGAGAACTCAAAGAAAATCTCATATTAGTGGGTGTCTCCACAAGGAGTGGCCTATTCACCTGGAACAATAAAAAGGGTCCTAACCAAAGAATTTGAAAAATTCCTGGATGTTGCATAAAATTACTATCATAGAGTAATACTAAGTCTCCTACTTGAAACTTTTTTTGTTTAATGTGTCTATCATGCCATTCCTTCTCTCTTAGCTTCTGAACTTGCTAATGGAAGGTTGCGATAAATCGATCTTCCTCAGGATGTACTAACTATTATAATCTCTCCTCTATTGTGCCATAATCTGAAAGATCAGTAATTGTTGCGACACATGTACTAGGTAGAATAAACTCCATCAGCATCACTTATTTTTGCCCATAGACCAACCTAAAATGTGTTTTTCGTGTAAACTTTTTTCTTGTAGTCTTGTAGTCCCATAAAACTGTAGGAACTCGTAAGTCTCAATCATCTCTTCCTACGTTGTAGATATTCATTAAAGCATTCTCCAAAATTTTATTAAAATATTCTACTATCCCATTAACCCGAGGGTGATACGCTGTACTCTTTTAGTGCTGAATTTTAAATTCCTCAGTCAATGTTGCAATTGTCTTATTCAGGAAGTGTGTTCCTTGATCACTGAGTAATATGTGTAGAAATGTGAATTGTGTGACTAGATTATCAAATAGAAATTGCGTAGAAGTCTCTATGTTGCATTCTGTGATTGGTGTTGCTTCTTCCCATCTGGTCAAATACTCCATCGTAATGCTTAGGTACCTCACTCCTGATCTTCTTGTTGATGGGTGGATTGGCCCCATAAATTCTATGGCCCATTTATAGAACTCTTGAAATGTAACATGTGGGTGTAAAGGCATTTCATCCCTCTTGTATGGATTTCCCACCATTTGATATACATCACATGTCTGACAATATTCTTTAGCATCCTTATGAAGTGTGGGCCACCAGAGCCTTGACCAAAAAATATTTTGCATAGTCCCTTTTCCTGCAATTCATTTGTGCACTTATGTGAGTATCATATTCCTTTCATGCTCCAACACTCATCATCTAAATATTCCATCTGCACCTAAATTGTATAAGTTCTATGCAATCAATTGATATTCTATTTCTTTAACCACTAATTGTTTCTTCTACTTAACTATCACTTATGATGGGGCCATCCCTTTACTTAGAACTTGTATGATATCTATGAATTAGTCATCCACCATATTAACTGCAAATAAATGTGCATCTGGAAAAATATCATATAAATTCCCTGCATCTTCTCTTGATTGTATGCACAATAAATCATCAGGTCCTGCATTCAACATCTTTGTTTTTGCAACAACCTCAAAATCATATTCCTAAAACATAAATAACCACTTGCATATTATCCCCCCCAACACTGGCTTGTTCACTAAGTATTTTAGTGCAAAATCGTTTGTATACATCTTAAAGTGAAAACCCAATAAATAATGTCGAAACTCTTGTAGCACATATACCATTGTCAATACTTCTTGTTTTGTTGTAGTATAATTATTCTATGTTATTGAAAGCTTCCTACTTACAAAATAAATTGGGTGATCTAGTCTCCTTCCCCTAGTTAAGACAGTACTGCGCCCAAATATATGGACGCAAAATCTACATGAACATGGAGTTCTTTGTTCCAATCCGGAAATATCAAAATTGATGTGGTCACTAGTTTTTGTTTTAAGGTATCCAAAACCTTTTGGTATTCCTCATTTAATTGGAACTTTGCTTCCTTCTTCAACAAATTCTCCATAGGTGTTGTAATCTACACATGACCTTTGATCAACTTCCTATAATATCCCATGTGACCCAAATTTTCCCTCAAGTATCTGACTAATGTAGGTGGTTGTAAATCTAGAATCACTACAATCTTGGTAGGATCCACTAATAATAATTGTTTGCAGACCATATGGCCCAACAAAATTCCAAAAGGTGAGCAAAAAATACACTTATTCAAATTCAATGAAATATAACATTTTCTAAACTTATCCAACATTAACCTGAGTACTTATATCTAATCCTTTTGTTGGAAGGTTTACAGTTGGGAGTAAGCTTGTCATTGATGGCAAGAACAAGAATGGAAAAGATTAGCATGATCAACAGCGTAGAGATAATGGAAGAGTAAACTCCATTTTAGAATTTCGGATACCGGGAGTTGAAGTGTCGAAACACTTCACCACCGAAGTGGAGAAATCGCAAGGTGTACAAAATCGCGAAGCGGAAAAATTGCGAAGGTGGACAAAATCGCAAAGCAGTGAAATCGTGAAGTGGAAAAATCATGAGAAGATCTGGGCCGTAGGATCTGGGGTATCTACGAAGGCTCAATAGCCATTAGATATGGTGAATCTACAAGGTGGATAAGTCCAAGAGTCATCTAACTCCCCAAAACTGTGAAGGAATCCTGACCATCCATTAGGGACAGTCATGGATCGTTGACCAAGAGGGATGCGTGGCAGAAGATCAGAGCATGTCAAAGCTCCACCTTAGAGTTTCGCGTATCGCGACTTGGAGTGACAAGAACCTCCATCAAAGGAATCACGATATGCAAACTCATGATAAGATCTGGACCGTTGATATAAGCTCCATCTCGGAGCTTCGCCTATTGTGACTTGGAGTGACAAGAACCTCCATCTAAGGAACCATGAGATGCAAATTCATGATAAGATTTGGACCATAAATTCACCAAGAATGTGGACCGTCGATCTGAGCTCCATCTCGGAGTTTCACCTATCATGACTTGGAGTGACGAGAACCTCCATCTAAGGAATAGCGAGATGTGAGATCGCAATAAGATCTGGACCGTCAGATCTATGGAGATTTCAACCATCGATTAGACTCGATGAAGTTTATAAACTTGCGAAATATGAAGCACCTTTTTGTCACAACCTGTGGTTACCGCTGGTGGTCACGAGAAGGGAAGGAGTTAGTTCAGATAAGCTCCATTTCGAGGTTTCGGGGATCGCAACTTGGAGAGTCGAGATGCCTCATCTCCAGACTCACGAAATGTGAAATCGCGAAAGTGCTTTATGCTTAAGCGCGTGGTCTCAGCTGGTGGTCACACCATCGAAGAGATGAAGAGAAGAGTACGTATAGACAAGCTTCCTTTCTACATTTCGGGGATCACGACTTGGAAAGTCAAGAAACTTCACAATGGAATTAACAAAAAGGCGAAATGCGAAATCATGAAAAGAACGTTATGAACAAGCGCTTGGTCATAGACATGGTCATATAAAGGAAGGAACCAGTGCAGAAAAGATCCATTTCAGAGTTTCGGAACTCATGACATGGAGACTCAAGATGTCTCATCGCAGAATCTTCGAATTGTGAAAGTGCGAAACGGGTAAATGACTCAAGAACTCATCAGAGTTAATCCAATGATGGAGGTGAACATGAGCACGATCGGAGGGCTAATGTTGATCCTCACAGTGTCACTACTAGAAACCATTGATGGTTTCTACCAAAGGATGCGAAGAGACTTCTGTGTGATTTCTAGAGGAACTGAATAGTTACATGGAATCTTCCAGTGGAATGAAGACAATTCATGGAGGAAATTGACAGTTGGATGAGGGTTGGAGCTCGTAATTGAAACAGAAAGGATGAGCTCGACTGTAATAGAGAGGACGAAGAGTCTCAACTGCCAGAGAGAAAAAGGAATCTCGGCATAATCCCTAGTGATGATAGACACAGGGGCTGAACTACTAGAGAAGCTGAAGAGTCGATATGATGATCAGTCAGAGCACTTGAGATGTGGAGGATATTGGCACGGTATGAGCATGCAAAGGAATGGCGAATATTGCATGCACAAGATGCACAGAAGCTCTACATACACTGTACAGAGAAGAGATGTGGTTGTTGTTGTTGAAGGTGATTCATGTGTGAAGGAGGAGGGAAGTGCAGCAGCTGAATTGAATAGAAGAGGAAATGTGCAGTGAATGGACATGGAGCACAAAGCATAAAAGGTATAAGAACAGATAGCGCAAGTCAGGTGTGCAGGAAGGCAGTGAGGTAGACAGAGCAATGAAATGCAGTAGAACATTGATGAGACTGGTAATCTATTATTAAACACTATATCACTGTAAGAGGTTTTAGTATTTCATATTCATAATCTAGGGTGGTATGGAGGTGCTAGGGAGGACTATTGTCCTTAGAGGTTCAAGTGGGTACTTGAACACAGGGAGTTCTAGCTTCCTTCTAGTCGATGCTAGAGAAACCAGGGAGTTGGTGCTTCCTTCTAGTTGGTGCTAGAGAAACCAGGGAGTTGGTGCTTCCTTCTAGTGGGTGCTAGAGAAAAACAGAGAGTTGGTTCTCTCAGCAAGTTGCATCTTGCAAAACGGAGGTTGTAGCCTCACAATGAGTTGGTGCTCATATGTATGATAATGTAAAGAATGTAAATAATACTTATCATATAAAGAAGAAGAGGTTTTTACCTTGTATGGGTTTCCTTGGGAAATATCTGTCTCTATGTTTCTCATATATGTGAATGATGTTGAATGTGCCATTGTTTATTTCCTTGCATTATTGTGATCATCATCGAGTGCCCTATAAATTTTTTAAAAGAAGCATAATTGTTTAAGCTTGGTGACAACTAATTCCCCCCCCCCCCCCCTCTCAGTTGTTCAACAATTGGTATCAGATTTAGCCCCTTTTATCTAAGGGTAGATCCTAGAGCTTAAACATGTCAAGCCATGAAGGAAATTCAACCAATAAGGCCCCTCTATTCAATGGAACAAACTTTGCCTTCTGGAAAGTTAGAATGAGAACTTACATAATGTCGTTAGGTGCAGATGTCTGGGATGTGGTAGATACTAGTTATGTAAAGCCAGTTGTGCTAGCTAATAAGAATGACAAACTAGAATTTAGCTTCAACGCTAAGGCTATGAATGCTATCTTGAGTGGGCTTGCAGAAGAAGAATTCGAAAAAGTTATGCCAATGTGGGACAAACTCATTAGCAGTTATGAGGGTAATGAGAAGGTAAAGGATGCAAAGCTTCAAACCTATAGAATACAGTTTGAATAGTTGAAGATGAAGGAAGATGAAACTATTGGAAAATAATTTCTGAGAGTAGAAGAAATGGTAAATGCAATGAAGGCACTTGGTGAAACAATTGATGAACCTTCTTTAGTTAAGAAAATCTTGAGATCTCTCCAATATAGGTTCAACCTGAAGGTCTCTGCTATAGAATAACTTAATGATCTAAAAACATCAACTGCTAGGAACATTGACTGCATATGAAATGAGAATAGTTAAAGATAAACCCACCTCCAGAGAAGCATCATTTAAAGCAGACAAGAATGAGGATTTTGAGCCCGATGAAATTGAAGAAAAATTTGTGAAGAGACTAAAGAAGGGATCAGGCAAATACAAAGGTAAACTGCCTTTCAAATGTTTCAACTGTGGTAGGATAGGTCATTTGCAAATAAATGTCCCCACAAAGAAAAGGATCAGACATGTGATGATGAGGAGAAGTACAAACACAAAAATTTCTTTAAAGAGAAAAACTTTAAAAAGAAAAGTCTGTGTGTAAACAATGATGATGATCCTTCAGATGATGAAGAAAATGACTCCTCTATTGAAGATAAACTAAATGAATTCATACTTATGGCCAAAGAGGATTATGATAATAAAATCATAGGGAGTGATGAAGAAGAAGTTATGTTGACATGGAAGGAGAACTTATTAGTGCACTGGAAGAGATTGACAGACTAAGAATCAAGAACAGAAAGCAAAGAGAATTGTTAATACAGTTCGTGAAAGACAGTAAAGAACCTGATGAAGACCTTGTCTTACTAAAAGTAGAATTGGAAGAGGCAAAGAAAATCGAAGAGATTCTAAAACAACAACTATCAGAAAAGAATGCAAGATGTGAGGCATTAGAACAAGAAGTAGTAAAAACGAGGAAAGAAATGGAGAAGTTTCAATCCTTGTATAATAAGAATCTGTCAGCAAAGGAATCCAAAGCTAAAAACAGGCTTGGGTTATGAATATGGATCAAGCAGTGGTAAGACAGGAAATGAAGAACCCATCAAGTTTGTCAAAAGTACAACCAATGACAATAACAAACCTGCAGAAACAAAAGAAGACAATCAGTTGCCCAGGTCGAGTAAGGTAAAAGATGCCAGATCTGAATCTATAGAACAAATAAGTAATGCACTCACTACTTAAGGACGTCATTAGCCTGGAAGAAATCGATTTTCTCAAAGAAGACAACCGTTTTCTAGGTACAAAGAATTTTTCTATGGCTATTGTTACTATTATGCTAACTTTGGTCACAAAGATGTAAATTGTTCCTTAAGACTTAGATATGAGAAATTAAGACTTCAAAGGAATAAATACTTGCCACAACAAAGAATGATGCAACCAAGTAACAAACCTTCACTGATTGCCAATTGCCAAATTAAGTCCAGGGATATGCAACTAAAGAGGTCAAGAAATAATCAGCAGTCAATGAGTAGACAACGTTGCACCAAGAAGTTTGACCTGTTAAACAATGAGATTGAATGCTACATCTGTCATAACTATGGACACAAATTTATAGACTGTCGTCTAAAGGAATATGAATCATATTCCAAATCCCCTGCTGAAAATGTTAAGTTTTGGAAGAAGAAGGAAAGTGACAAGTGTGGATTAGTGTTGTCCACTCAAAGAAGAATGAATCCTTGGTATATAGACAATGGATGCTCCAAACACATGACGAGAGACAAAGGCAAGTTTCTATCTCTAATTGAAAGTAAATCAGGAAACGTAACCTTTGGAAATGATGCTCCAGGGAAAATAAAGGGCAAAGGGATGGTGAGCTTAAGTAATGGAAAAGGAAAAGCCCAAGATGTTCTCCTTGTAGATGGGATGAAACATAATCTACTCAGTGTAATTCAAATGTGTGATAGAGGATGTGAAGTGTTGTTCACATCTAAGGACTGCAAGATAAAATCTGTAACCATAGGACAAGTGGTGGCCAAAGGCATAAGGACAAAAAATAATGTATATGTGCTGAAAGAAAATAGAGAAGAATGTCATCTAAGCAGACATAATGAAAGCTGGTTATGGCATAGGAGACTTGGACATATAAACTTTGACCACTTAATCAAACTCAAAAAACTTGAGGCAGTAAAAGATCTTCCGAGGATATCAAAGCCTCAAGATTCAATGTGTAAACCCTGCCAAGTAGGGAAGAAAAACAAGACACAATTTAAGTCCAAGAGTTTTACTTCAACTGGAAAACCACTCCAACTAGTTCATATGGATTTATGTGGACCATCAAGATAGGAAGTCACAGGGAAATAAAACTATTTCATGTTGATTATCGATGATTACTCCAGACTTACTTGGGTTTCCTTTCTCAAAGAAAAAACTGAAGGATTTGAGAAGTTTAAAATGTTTAAGGCTTTAACTGAGACTCAAATAGGGAAGAGGTTAAAGGCAGTAAGATCAGACCGGGGAGGAGATTTTATGTCAAGAGACTTCAAGGAATTTTGCGATGAGCATGGGATCAAGAGAGAATACACAATCCCAAGAAATACACAACAAAATGGAGTAGTGTTGACGGGCGAAATCGACCATCCATCAACTGGAAGAGTGGATCCGGTCCGGGGTTGTCTAAATAACACAAGCCATTTGGGATAACCCGCCCTGACAGGTTTAGCGGCTCCATTGGCCGATCTAAGGTCCTAAGAAAACAAAAAGAAAACTACTCTAAATTAACTAATATAAATAAAAAATAACAATTCAAACACACTAATAAACTAATATAACTATTATATATACAATATACTATCTAATACTATAATAACTCTATGAATTTAAACGTCTTACTACTAACATAAATAAATCTTATTCACAAATGTACAATATTTACAAATTACAGATTTGTAAATGAAAACCTGCAAAACTCATTGGTAATCTGTCCTAAGACAGCAAGACTAATTCTTTTTTGATTTTTATAATTTTATGAAAAAGAAATAAACTGAAAACTATCTAAACTAAGCAACTAAACTAATTACTCTAACTACAAATATAAACTATACATATATCTGTCTAAACTAATTAAATTATACTAATAAGCTAACCTGTGATAACGCTTTCCAATTTGTCCTGTGTAAGATGGTCGATTCAGCTGTTTGGTGGGAGGAAACCCACACCATATTTTCCACGATCTTCTCATAAAAGGGAAGCTGTTGTGCTCTTCAGATGTAGTTATAGGACAAACAAGACATAAAAATTACAACAATCTTATGATTTATAAATCTTCGCAGTTAGATAAATCTGTACGCAAAGATCTATACAAAATGATTCAATTAACGAAGAAGAGAAATATGTGATTCATTAACTGAAACAAAGTAATTGTTTTACTTTTAATAATGAAAGAGATCAGATATGGATAGCACGTTAATCAAATCATATCATCCTGCAATAGATTATGATGGCTAAATTAGTCTATAATCAACTGCAAACTGATATACATAAAAATTCAAACAAAAGTTTGATATATTGAAAGCGAAAGATGTTACAACACATCAACTTTCATCTCAGTCTGTATCACAAATCCATAGTTTGGTTCTCCCACAGTGAGAATGATGATGTTTATTACAAAAATGACAAGTATTTAAAGACCTTACACAGGGTAAAACATCCCTGTGGAAGTTATCAAAACTGTTTACACAAATCTGGGAAAATATCCAAAGTTTCTATCTCTAACTCAAACTAACAACTTAAAAATAAAAACTACATCACACAAATATCTCCTATATTGTCACAGTATGCCCAAATTGACCATTGCAATTCGTACGTACCTGAACAAGGACAAGAATAGACAATATTAGAGGATATTTTGTAGATAGAATTGATAAAAAATCTAATTTTAAAGACTAGCTACAGAATATTGTGATTTTGTAGCTGGTCTAAATTGAACATAGAATCATATTAAAACCAATTCAACACTTAAAGAATTAAATTCAAACTATTAAACAAGTATCTAATTGCTATTTTAAAGACAAATGAATCATTCAAATCAAAATTGTTATACTAATTTGAGAGCAAACAAGACTAAGATCAATCGAATGATTACAGAGATGCATGTACTATGTTCCATTTGTTATCAGAAATTCAGGTAAATAGAATCATATTGGATAACTCGGCAGTCATGAAATCGTTTTCATAACCAATTGAAATCAACACAAATAGTTTCTTCAACTATCCAAAAGAACACTGTCGTATCCAAACGAAACCAACAAGATCGTTTTCAAATTGATATAACTATATTAAATATAAACGATCTTGCTAATCACTTGCAAATCAAATCAAATAGGGATGAATCGAAACGGTTTGAGGCTGGCAGAATTGTTATGAATTAACACTGTTTCCATGATTTTAGCGAATAGATCTTCGACACAGGCCAAATGAGAATATCGAATCCACACAAAACAGAGTCGTTTTTGCCAAATCAAAATCAAACCGAGTTGTTTTCCTGATTTAAAAGATTACATCATATTTATTAAACCAATCATAATAATGACGCATAACACATTTAAAGTATCATAACAATTCAAGCCCACGAAATCGTTCCAAAATCAAACCATAAAAACTAAATCAGAGCCGATATGATCCAACCACAATGACATCATACCAAATCAAAACATAGTCGTGATCTGATTTTAAAAATCTCCTGTACAGATCAGATGCAAACAAAATCCAAGCGAAAGCAAACTTCATTGATCACATTAATTCGAACTAACATAAATTTTCTAAACGAACCATACCATGTCAAAACCAATTGATCACTTCTACTAAGCTAGGCACGACAAAATTACATATCAAAATCATAACCATATTTGACTTTAGTAAAATGAATCTACTATATAGGATCCACAACATAACCATTTTTGATAATCAAACCATGAGAAAATTATTTCGAATAATAAACAGACTTATCAAAACTCAAAAACCAATTCATTATATTAATCCAAGCAATTGATAAAATGAAATTGATATCGAAATTCATACCCAGATAATGAGCATACAACTTGGTCATGATAGTTTGGAATTGACGAAGGCTGTCGCTGACTCAACATTCCTAAAAATGATCGAACCAGTGGTTTTCTGCTTCTTGTCATTAGCTTGAAGCTTGTCCCTTTCTCTTGTCAACATTGTAACTTGGTTTTCCAAAGATTTTATTTTCGACTGTAATAAGGGAACGTCGGTATAGTAGCACTCAAGCCAAACATTACATTGGACACACACTGTCTCCTCGGGCTTCGAAATGACAGGTGAGGGTTGGTTTAAATCACCGAGGGTTTCATTAGGTAGTTTGATTCCTGGGTAGCTAGGATTGTTCTTTAGGCATGGGGGAAAATTAGAAACATAGTCATAGGGTGGCTTGGGGCATAAGCCATGGAAGTAAGGATACTCTCCAGCTATAAAATGCTCAACATTAGAGTCTGAGTCCTCACTGCGAACTATGGGCTTTCACTCAGCGTTTGTCTTATGTTTATTCCGAGCAATCCTCGATATCAATCGAGCATTCTTTTTACCTTTGTTATCGATAGTAGGGTTACCTTTAACCTTTTTACTCACAGGCTTCTTAACATCCTGGGTCTTGTCTATTAAGATGTCGGGTAGGTCAATATCAGGGTCAATCGAGGGTTTGGGAGAGGGCAGAAGGACATGGAATGGAACGGGTGGCTCGACCTTAGTTTCACTAACCATAGGCTTATCGATTTGGACAGACTCTGTATCAGCAAAACCATTTCGAGAGAGAAAGGCTTGCCAATTGTCGCCGTGAAGATTTAACTGGTGAACGATGATGAGTCTGATCAGGCCGTGGTGGAACAAGCTACTATCAGCCTTCTCATGTTTTAACCTCTTAGCCATTTTGTACAGACTACGCAAGTAGTAAAAAGGCATGTTCAATGGATAACCCATGAAGTTCATTAACAGTCAAAGATGATAAAGAAAAACCAGTCCATACCAACCCTCACAGGTCACAAATTGTTTAACCACAATCAAAAGATCGTGCCACCTAGGTTTAAGTGTGGAAATAGGCATACCTTTGTCATAGGATGTGACCTTTCATGATACGAATAGTAATGGCCATGGCACCTCATCAACTTTAGAGTTTTTAAACCATCACTAGCCCGTGGCTGCTAATCCTGTGGCAAAGCTAATGAACTCTTCACTGATTTCAAGCTGAATGTCACCTACTTTGGCCCTACACCCATCAAAGTTAAGGGAAAATTGTTGTGCAACAAACAGATTGAAACCCTCGAACCTCTGTATACACGTGAGCCAACCATTATCTTGTAAATCCTTACGGGCATTATCAAAGAGTAACAGAGCTTGACTACCGTTTGGCTCAATTCGCACCACCGGTTCCATAGAGAGGAGCACACGGTGGGCGATGTGAATGAGCCAAGGCTTAAATCATAGCATACGTAGGAGCAGAATGCTCACAAGCTTGCCCAAAACTAGCAAGGTGAAACAAGGATAAGGGTAATCATTAATGACATATCGTGTGAAGGTGGTGGAGCTATTTCTGCCCATGCAGAATAGTCATTACCATGGTACAACTGTCGGCTCTTACAACTATTCAAATCACAATGTGTTAAAACTATGCCACTTCAATTAATCAATCGAAACCTTTGGTAAGTGGATAAAACATTCGTGAAAGCAAAAGTTATAGTTTCAAAACCAAAGCAATAAATCAAAATCGCACCAAGGGTTTGGTTATATGAAACATGTGTTGTATGAAACGATTTATACCAAGGGTTTTGCCTCGACACAAATGTGTTTTTATGAAATCAATGTGCCAAGTGAATCGATCAAAGAACATATAAATCCAACTACCAATGCATCATAAACTTGATCAAAATAATATCACCACAGTCTTGTAAATGAAGTCTCAAATAAGAATGTCAAAAGAATAATGATCTTGAAATCTTGTCAATTGTGTAACGATAAACAAATTCGAAAACACGATGAGCATATAAACAAGAGTGATCATAACAATCCAATAATGATTTCAATGTGACTTCACAAAACAATTTTTCACGCTTTTAGTCGTGAAAATGGGAATCAAGGTAAGTGTGCACATAGGGAAAAAAATAATAGTGTCGTTTTATTGAAGAGATTGTGACAAAATCAAAGTTTGCAAAACTTTGGTGTAGGAAGCTTATAAGGACAATATGAAAATGTGAATTGGCTGCCAACAATGGTGACACATTGGTAGAAGAAGTTATCTCTGCCAAAAGAACAAATTCAGATTAGGACAGCATAGATAATTCCAACTCAAAAATAACAACCAGAAAATCGTATAAACATCACCATTAACCAACTATTCCAGCTATGTTTTAAAAGATGAAAATTGATAACAGTCTTAAGACCAGCGAGTCACGATATTAAAGATAAAATCTCCAATACTGTTGACAGAGCCACTGCTGCCAGCAGGCATCCATAGC
>JZKD02S1135276.1:14940-38169 GCA_000966675.3 Picea glauca | reverse complement strand
GAATACTAAACAGTCAGGGATACCAAAACGAGTTATAATATTTGAATTTAGAAAGGCAATTACCTGACTGGTGTTCACAGTTCTCAACGCAGCAGCTTCAGACCACTGGGTAAAGTAATTTGTGGCTGTTATGATGAACTTATGCTATTGTGAGGATGGGGGGTTGATTGGACCTATGATATCAAGGCCCCACTGCTGAAAAGGAGAATCTACTGAGATGGGTTGTAAAGGAAAGGTTGGTTTCTGTAATCGCCCTGATGCTTTCTGACAAATAATACACTTACGACACAAAGCATGGGCATCTCTAGAAAGTGTGGGCCAGTAATAAATAGCTCTTAAAACCTTATGAGCATTGGTGTCACCACCAAAATGACCACCAGCTTCTCCTACATGCAAATCTAGCAAGACTTTTTCTTCTTCGTCCTTCTCAAGACAATACATCAGTACGCCGTCAAAACTTTGACGAAACAAGATACCATTAACCAGATGAAAGGAGGTAGACTTTAATCTCAACGATATTATTTTAGTGGGATCCATGTGACGGGGGGTTGACCCATGTTCAAGACAGAATCTTATATCGTCATACCGAGGATTGACCGAGTTTTGTGTACATAAGACTGCATTTTGATCGTGTTGTCCTAGGTTTGACGTATTGCTTTTTTCTTCTTGTCCTGCTGCTGAATCAACAACTAACTTGCATAACCCTTGGCCTCTCACTATTTGAGCTGGGGTGATTTCTAAGTCGTACTCCTGCAAGGAGGTGACCCAATTATCCCTCTTTTCACCTAGTTCCTTCTGCACTAACATGTTCCTGATGGCTGGGTAAGGGACAATAACTTTTGTCCTTGATTTCAAAAGGTAAGACCAGAAATGATTGACTACTTTGAAAACAGCGTAGGCTTGTTGATCTACCGCTGGATAGTTAAGTTCAGTGTCTTTGAAAGCAGATCTCATAAAGGCGATGGGTACTTCGTTGTTTTCGGCGTTCTTTTGAGTTAGGACGGTGGCATAGGAATGGTCAGAAGCAAAAGTGTAGAGTGTAAAGTCTTGAGAAAAGTCAGGGCTCATGAGAGATGGAGCGTCTATTATGGCTTTCTTTATTGCATTAAAAGATTGATTCTCTAGGGGTCCCCAGTGATAATGGGTGTCTTTCTTAATTAAATTCTATAAAGGCCTGACCATTTCGGAGAAATTGGGGACGAATCTCCTCACAAAGTTAATCTGGCCTAAGAAAGATTGCATAGATTTTTTGGATGTGGGAGGGGGAAGTTTCACGATGACTTGATTCCTTTCGAGGTCAATAATCATCCCTTTGCTTGACACAATAAATCGCAAGAGTTTACCCTGTTCTACTGCAAAAATGGATTTTTTAGGATTCAAGGAGATGTCGTATTTACAACATCGTTGTAGAACGGCTAGTAAGTGGGCTAGATGATCGGTTTTTTTTTAAGAGAATACAATAACATCATCTAAGTAAACTACAATGAACTGATTGATTATGCCTCGGAAAGAAATGTCCATTGCTCTCTGGAAAGTGGCACTAGCATTAATCAATCCAAAGGGCATTTTTCAATAAGCATAGGTGCCCCACGGGGTATGGAAGGTAGTTTTAAGTTGGTCTGGTGGAGACATCAGGACTTGGTTTTACCCTGAGAAACCATCCAGTAAGGATAGCCTCTCAGAACTAGATACCTGTTGAAGGATCTATTCCATGGGTGGGACAGGGTAGTTGTCTTTATCATATGCTCTGTTAAGGTTTCGAAAATCGACGCAGAGTCGGATTTCCCCACTTTTCTTCCGAATAGGGATAAGGTTAGAAACCCATTGAGTGTGCCTAACAGGGAAAACAATCTTAGCATTAAGGAGCTTATTCAATTTCTTTTGAATGGTCGGTTCGAGCTTAGGGTGCATTTTTCTCAATTTTTGTTGCAAGGGTAAGGTTTGGGGTTTCATAGGAATAACATGTTGTATGATGTTAGGGTCGAAAGTTTTAAGGTCATCATATGTCCATGCAAAGACATATTTAAATTCTTTGAACAATTTAATAAACGCAACTTTTTCTTGTTCAGAACATCCTACCCCTAGATTAATGCACTGTGGATTGTCTTTAGTTCCTAAGTTTACTTTTCCATAAGATAACAAGGAACTATTAGTTTTACAATTGACCGATTTTTTGAATTTATCTTGAAGATCATAAAATTTTTCTAATCTAACTACAGATTTAGGGATCGAGTTTACCATGTCCGATGAAGATTCAGGAGTTCTCGGATCTGGTATTACCTTGAAATCGCACAAGTTGTCATCGTGCGTGAGTTCATCTATCACTGCGCCTTGAAAAGTTTCTTCCATGTGTAGAAAGTTAATAATCTGCTGATCGTCGTCAAAGACTCTCCAGTTCGTGATGTTGTCGGGAATGGATGTCCTGAACAATCGCTCAACGGAGAATGCATCTGAGGACAAGCCTTCTGTAGGAAAGAGTTTGGAAGCTACGTTAGCTAATAGATCAGCTTCAGCATTATTCAATCTAAGAATAGAATTTATATTGAAAGAAAAAAATTTATTCATTAAATTCCATACCTTGGATTGGTAGCTTTTGAGATGCAAAGACAGACAGTGGATAGAATCTCTTACCTGTCTAACCACTATTTCAGAGTCGCCAAAGACAGCCAAGTTTTCAATGTTCATATCCAAGGCTTTTCTGAGACCTTGCAGTAAAGCCTCATATTCTGCAGTGTTATTAATACAATCAAATTCTAGCCTACATGCAATCAATGTTTTGTTACCTGCCAGATCGATAATAACGCAGCCTGCTCCAGCTCCTTCTTTGGACTTTGACCCGTCAAAATAAAGAGACCAAATTTGATTTCCATCGGGTATATGAGACCGTTGCATAGAAGTTGTTGGCTGCACATATGCTACAATCTCGGACTGTTGTTCTGGATTGGTGATAGTTGAAGCCTTAGCCATGAAATTGCCGAAAAAGGTATCCATCCCTTGTACTTTGGGAGAATCCGCAGAAGGTGTAAATGGTTCGTTAGGATTGTTCAAATCTATAACTGTGAACTTAAGGTAGCGTTCACGATTTACCTTGATCTTGTTGGGTTTGTCATTCTCTAGAAGCCATAGGTGAGACCAATCTATCGCGAAATAGCCGTGTAGCTGCTCCGACTAGTCCCTTCTTAAAAACAGACCATACACTTCTCGAATATCCACAACAATAATATCAATAACTTGATGAACCTTGGGGTTAGACGATAATCTTATAAGCACATTCTTTAGTTCACCTATAACTTTAACATTGGTCCGATCAAGTTGTATGATTTTTAAGGTGGAGAGTTCAACTTCAGCGTTAATCTTCTGGCATACAGACCATGGCATCACATTGGATGATGCTCCTGAGTCTACCATACAATTGTGCACGTTTCTATTAAATATTTCGAATGTTAACAAAAAAGGAGGTATATTTTTGCAAGTACTAAGGGTGGTAGTTTGTGGCTTTTTACTCGCAGTTTCTAAATCTATTTTATCTACATTATTTACATTATTTACACTACTTATGGGAAGGATTCCTTTATCTTAAGGATTAGGATTGTTTTTAGTGGAAGTCCTCTGAGGAACTTTTCTCTGCACAACCTTGTTACCACTTGAATTACCATTTTTGCCATTCTCTGAGATATTCTGTAACATTTTTTGTAGAAGAAATGGAAATTTCAATAACTCATAAACAAAAATGTTAGCTCTCAACTTCTTAAGATCTTCAACTACATCATAATCTAAGTTGGGGTTCACATGACTCTGTTTAGTCTCAGCTAGTTTAGATTTCTTTGGAGGCGAAGTTGTAGTGTTTTCGACAGAAGGTTTGTTTGTTGTCTTACTCCTGGTATTATAGGGATGAACTGTCTCGAAGTTAGCTTGAAAGATGCTATCCGAGAAGTGTCCAAAAATATTTGGACAAGACTCTTCTTCTTGAATTGTCTCTTGTTCAACTACCTCCTCAGGAATCTCAGGAGGCACCAGGTTATCTTGGGCTTCTAGAATCATTTGAAGGGTGCATTGCAGACTTTCTAGATTAAGGCCTTCGGTGGTTGGATTAGGTCAGTTGGTAGGAAAAGGCTTCCGGAATGGGGGTTTGTAAGGCCCTTTTCTCGAGGAAGCTTCTTCGGTTGTCCTTTTCAAGTCTATAACTTGATTTGACAGTTTTTGAACAACTTTAGTTAAGTTTTCTAAATCCAAGCTTTCCGGTTGTGCTTTACCTTGAGTAGGTCTGGGGAGGATTTCGATCTTCTTTTTGGAAGAAGGACTAGTCTCTGTTTCATTGCTAGTGGAGTCTTTGAGACTAAGTATGTCTTTTTCAATCTGGCTGGCCTCCTCGAAGACATCTAACAATGTGTCTTTCTTAGATCGTTTAACCCAAATAGCTATACTTTGATGCAAAGCTTTAGTGTAGTACGCTATTATAAGATTCTCGGCAGGCATGGAATCCATAGGGATTTGGTTCTTAAGTGTTAAGAATATTTTATTAAAGTATTTAAATTTTTCTTTTGGGTTCATTCTTAAGTTAGAAAGATCCATGACTAGGACTTCCGGAGGCTTACTGTCTGCGAACTTTTCCAAAAAGCATGACTCAAACTTTTCCCAAGATACGATGGTATGGGGTTGCTGGGCAAAGTACCATGTAGATGCATTGCCCTCGAAAGTATAAGGGAACAACCTACAGACAACATCTTCATGTTTGACATTGCGGAGTCTTATGGCTAACATAAACTTCTTAATGTGATCTTCAACGATCTTTTTTGAGTCAGGTTCAAAACTGGGAAGCCATTTCTCTGGATGTTTGGGCAAGGGATGCTGAGCTCCAGGTATAGCCACGGCATCCTGATTGAGCCAAGGTCTAGCAGGATTGTTCTAGTTGGCCATTGGTGTAGTGGGTGTGGAAGGCTGAGAAGGGGAACTGCCTTCGTCAGCAGAATCTCCTCCAGAAGAAGAAGGAGATGATGGAGGTGGTGAGGGAGGTATTCCAGATCCGCCTGCAGCAGGAGTAAGGATTGGATCTGTAGGATTCATAGTGAGGTTAGTGCCTCCGAGTTGTTCTCTGATATCAGAAAAATCTAAAGGTTGGTCCCACGGTCAATTTGGTTGCCTCAAATGGGCTAAGGAACTATGTGTTTTTATGAGATATTGGCGCATAATCTCTTGTATGTCACCACCTGTAGGATTTGGGGTTGTTGGCTCAACTCTGATCTGTGGATCGTGGGTTGATGTGGCTTCTGTTTGAGGGGGAATGTTATCGTTCGAATGACTTCTTGTCACTATAGGTGAGACATTAGGTGGTGGAGGAGTCTTATGACCGCCTCATGCCATTAATTAATTTCAGGTCCTCCTTCTAGCGCCATTTGTTGACGGGCGAAATTGGTCGTCCGTCAACTAGAAGAGTGGATTACGTCCGGGGTTGTCTAAATAACCCAAGTTGTTTGGGATAACCCACCCTGACGGGTTTAGTGGCTTCGTTGGCTGATCTAAGGTCCTAAGAAAACAAAAGAAAACTACTCTAAATTAACTAATCTAAATGAAAAATAACAATTCAAACACACTAATAAACTAATCTAACTATTATATATACAATCTACTATCTAATACTATAATAACTCTACGAATTTAAATGTCTTACTACTAACAGAAATAAATCTTATTCACAAATGTACAATATTTACAAATTACAAATTTGTAAATGAAAACCTGCAAAACTCATTGGTAATCTGTCCTAAGACAGCAAGACTAATTCTTTTTTTATTTTTATAATTTTATGAAAAAGAAATAAACTGAAAACTATCTAAACTAAGAAACTAAACTAATTACTCTAACTACAAATCTAAACTATACATATATCTGTCTAAACTAATTAAATTATACTAATAAGCTAACATGTGATAACGATTTCCAATTTGTCCTGTGTAAGATGGTCGATTCAGCGGTTTGGTGGGAGGAAACCCACACCAGATTCTCAACGATCTTCTCGTAAACGAGAAGTTGTTGTTCTCTTCAGATGTAGTTACAGGACAAACAAGACATAAAAATTACAGCAATTTTATGATTTATAAATCTTCGTAGTTAGATAAATCTGTACGCAAAGATCTATACAAAATGATTCAATTAACGAAGAAGAGAAATATGTGATTCATTAACTGAAAAAAAAAGTAATTGTTGTACTTTTAATAATAAAAGAGATCAGATATGGATAGCACGTTAATCAAATCATATCATCCTGCAATAGATTATGATGGCTAAAGTAGTCTATAATCAACTGCAAACTGATATACATAAAACTTGAAACAAAAGTTTGATATATTGAAAGCGAAAGTTGTTACAAGACATCAACTTTCATCTCAGTGTGTATCACAAATCCATAGTCTGGTTCTCCCACAATGAGGATGATGATGTTTATTACAAAAATGACAAGTATTTAAAGACCTTACACAGGGTAAAACATCCCTGTGGAAGTTATCAAAATTGTTTACACAAATCTGGGAAAATATCCAAAGTTTCTATCTCTAACTCAAACTAACAACTTAAAAATAAAAACTACATCACACAAATATCTCCTATATTGTCACAGTATGCCCAAATTGACCATTGCAATTCGTATGTACCTGAACAAGGAAAAGAATAGAAAATATTAGAGGATATTTTGTAGATAGAATTGATAAAAATCTAATTTTAAATACTAGCTATAGAATATTGTGATTATGTAGCTGATCTAAATTGAACATAGAATCATATTAAAACCAATTCAACACTTAAAGAATTAAATTCAAACTATTAAACAAGTATCTAATTGCTATTTGAAAGACAAACGAATCATTCAAATCAAAATTGTTATACTAATTTGAGAGCAAATAAGACTAAGATCAATCGAATGATTACAGAGATGCATGTACTCTATTCCATTTGTTATTAGAAATTTGGGTAAATAGAATCGTATTGGATAACTTGGCAGCAATGAAATCGTTTTCATAACCAATTGAAATCAACACAAATAGTTGCTTCAACTATCCACAAGAACACTGTCATATCCAAACGAAACCAATAGGATCATTTTCAAATTGATATAACTATATTAAATATAAACGATCTTGCTAATCACTTGAAAATCAAATCAAATAGGGACGAATCAAAACGGTTTGAGGCTGGCAGAATTGATACGAATTAACACTGTTTCCATGATTTTAGCGAATAGATCTTCGACACAGGCCAAATGAGAATATTGATTCCACACAAAACAGAGTCTTTTTTGCCAAATCGAAATCGAACAGAGTTGTTTTCCTGATTTAAAAGATTACATCATATTTATTAAACCAATCATAATAATGACGCATAACACATTTAAAGTATCATAACAATTCAAGCCCACAAAATCATTCCAAAATCAAACAATAAAAACTAAATCAGAGCCGATATGATCCAACCACAACGACATCATACCAAATCAAAACATAGTCGTGCTCTGATTTTAAAAATCTCTTGTACAGGTCAGATGCAAACAAAATCCAAGCGAAAGCAAACTTCATTGATCACATTAATTTGAACTAACATAAATTTTCTAAAGGGAACCATACCAACTCAAAACCAATCGATCACTTATACTAAGCTAGGCACGACAAAATCGCATATCAAAATCATAACCATATTCGACTTTAGTAAAATGAATCTACTATACAAGATCCACAACATAATCGTTTTTGATAATCAAACCATGACAAAATTATTTCAAATAATACACAGACTTATCGAAACTCAAAAACCAATTCATTATATTAATCCAAGCAATTGATAAAATGAAATTGATATCGAAATTCATACCTAGATAATGAGCAAACAACTTGGTCATGATAGTTTGGAATTGACGAAGGCTGTCACTGACTCGACATTCCTAAAAACAATTGAACCAGTGGTTTTCTGCTTCTTGTCATTAGCTTGAAGCTTGTCCCTTTCTCTTGTCAACACTATAACTTGGTTTTCCAAAGATTTGATTTTCGACTGTAATAAGGGAACGTCGGTATAGTAGCACTCAAGCCACACATTACATTGGACACACGTTGTCTCCTCAGGCTTCGAAATGACAGGTGAGGGTTGGTTTAAATCACCGAGGGTTTCATTAGGTAGTTTGATTCCTGGGTAGCTAGGATTGTTCTTTAGGAACGAGGGAAAATTAGAAACGTAGTCATAGGGTGGCTCGGGGCATAAGCCATGGAAGTAAGGATACTCTCCAGCTAGAAAACGATCAACATCAGAGTCCGATTCCTCACTAAGAACTATGGGCTTTCACTCAGCGTTTGGCTTAGGTTTATTCCGGGAAAGCCTCGATATCAATCGAGCATTCTTTTTACCTTTGCTATCGACAATAGGGTTACCTTTAACCTTTTTACTCACAGGCTTCTTAACAGCCTGGGTCTTGTCTATTAAGATGTTGGGTAGGTCGATATCAGGGTCAACAAAGGGTTTGGGAGAGGGAAGAAGGACGTGGAATGGAATGGGTGGCTCGACCTTAGTTTCACTAACCATAGGCTTATCGATTTGGACAGACTCTGTATCAACAAAACCATTTCGAGAGAGAAAGGCTTGCCAATTGTCTCCATGAAGATTTAAGTGGTGAATGATGATGAGTCTAATCAGGCCGTGGTGGAACAAGCTACTATCGGCCTTCTCACGTTTAAACCTCTTAGCCATTTTGTATAGACTACACAAGTAGTAAAAAGGCATGTTCAATGGATAAACCATGAAGTTCATTAGCAGTCAAAGATGATAAAGAAAAACCAGTCCATACCGACCCTCACAAGTCACAAATTGTTTAACCACCATCAAAAGATCTTGCCACCTAGGTTTAAGTGTTGAAATAGGCATACCTTTGTCACAGGATGTGACCTTTCATGATACGAATAGTAGTGGCCATGGCACCTCATCAAATTTAGAGTTTTTAAACCATCGTTGGCCCATGGCTGCTAATCCTGTGGCAGAGCTAATGAACTCTTCACTGATTTCATGCTGAATGTCACCTACGTTTGCCCTACACCCATCAAAGGTAAGGGAGAATTGTTGTGCAACAAACAGATTGAAACCCTCGAACCTCTATATACACGTGAGCCAACCATTATCTTGTAAATCCTTATGGGCATTATCAAAGAGTAACAGAGCTTGACTACCATTCGGCTCAATTCGCACCACCAGTGCCATAGAGAGGAGCACACAGTGGGCGATCTGAACGAGCCAGGGCTTAAATCACAACATACACAAGAGCAGAATGCTCACAAGCTTGCCCAAAACTAGCAAGGTGAAACAGGGATAAGGGTAAGCATTAATGACATATCGTGTGAAGGTGGTGGAGCTATTTTTGCCCATGCAGAATATTCATTATCGTGGTACAACCGCCAGCGCTTACAACTATTCAAATCACAATGTGTTAAAACTATGCCACTTCAATCAATCAATCGAAACCTTTGGTAAGTGGATAAAACATTCATGCAAGCAAAATTTATAGTTTCAAAACCAAAGCAATAAATCAAAATCGCACAAAGGGTTTGGTTATATGAAACATGTGTTGTATGAAACGATTTATACCAAGGGTTTTGCCTCGACACAAACGTGTTTTTATGAAATCAATGTGCCAAGTGAATCGATCAAAGAACATATAAATCCAGATACCAATGCATCATAAACTTGATCAAAAGAATATCACCACAGTCTTGTAAATGAAGTCTCAAATAAGAATGTCAAAAGAATAATGATCTTGGAATCTTGTCAATTGTGTAACGATAAACAAATTTGAAAACACGATGAGCATATAAACAAGAGTGATCATAACAATCTGATAACGATTTCAATGTGACTTCGCAAACCAAGTTTTCACACTTTCAGTTTTGAAAATGGGAACCAAGGTAAGTGTGCACATAGCGCAAAAACTAATAGTGTCGTTTTATTGAAGAGATTGTGACAAAATCAAAGTTTGCAAAACTCTGGTGTAGGCAGCTTATAAGGACAGTATGAAAATGTGAATTGGCTTCCAACAAGTAGTTGAGAGGCAAAACAGAATAGTGCAGGGAATTGCCAGGTCAATGATGAATGAGAAGAACATTGGTCAAACCTACTGGGTAGAAGCAATACACACAGCAGTCCATGTTCTTAACAAATCCCACCTCAAACCACAAAGTGGCAAGACAACTTATGAACTATGGTTTGGAAGACCTGCTTCAATTAAACACTTCAAAGTCTTTGGGAGTAAATGCTATATAAAGAATAATGATGAAAACCTTGGCAAATATGATGACAGATATGATGAAGGTATCTTCTTAGGGTATGCTACAAATAGTAAAGGATACAGATGCTATAATAAGAGGTTGCATAAAATGGTTGGCTGTATTGATGTAAAAGTTGATGAAGGAATCCTAGCAAGAGAGATGTATAGAAATGAGTCTTCTACAGAAGACGCAGCTGAAGCTAATGATAAATAGGTCCAAGAATCAGAAAATCAAGACTCTAAATCTGATCAAGACTCGGACACTCAGACAGACTCAAATTAGTAGTCAACTTCAAATTCCTCCTCCAGAATCATTCAAAAGAATCATCCTGCAAGTAAGATAATTAGAGAAAAAGACAAAGGTGTACAAACCAGGAGAAAGCTAATCAAAACCAACGAACAATCTCATATAGCTTTAATATCCATGTTGGAACCCAAGAATTTCAATGAAGCCAGGAAAGATGATCACTGGGTTAAAGCAATGAATGATGAACATTATCATATTGAGAAAAACAAACCATGGGATATGGTTCAAAGACCTAAAGGTAAAAACGTCATTGGCTCCAAATGGATCTTTAAGAATAAGTTGAATGAGCAAGGACAAGTTATCAGGAACAAAGGAAGGTTAGTATGTAAAGGCTATGCTCAGATAGAAGGACTGGATTTTGGTGAAACATTTGCACCCGTAGCAAGATTAGAAGGTATCAGAATGTTTCTTGCATATGCTTTTCATAAAAGGTTTAAAGTCTACCAAATGGATGTCAAGTCAACCTTTCTAAATGGATATTTAAGTGAAGAAGTCTATATGGAACAACCACAGGGTTTCAAACTGTCTAATAACCCTGACTTAGTATGCAAGCTGAAGAAAGCTTTATATGGTTTAAAACAAGCCCCTCGAGCCTGGTATCATAGACTAGATATGTATCTCAAAGACAAAGGGTTCAAGAGAGGAACAACTAACAACAATCTTTATATTAAAACATAGGATAATAATTTGCTCATCGTACTGGTCTATGTAGATGACATCATCTTTGGATGTAATAAGGATTCATTGGTACAATGGTTTGCTTCTGCCATGGAGTCTGAATTTGAAATGTCTATGATAGGAGAACTGTCATTTTTTCTTGGTCTGCAAATTACTCAAAGGCCTGAAAGGATGTTCATTTCTCAAGAAAAATATCTAAGAGAAATGCTGAAAAGGTTTCAAATGGAAGATTCTAAACCTGTGGGTACACCTATGGTAACTGGATGTCAATTAAGAAAGGATGATGATTCACCTGATGTTGATCAAATCTCATATCGATCAATGATAGGAAGCCTATTGTACATCACAACATCTCACCCAGACATAATGCCTGTTGTAGGAATGGTAGGAAGATATTAGGCTACACCTAAACAGAGTTATTTGCAAGCATTCAAAAGGATATTTAGGTATTTGAAAGAAACAATGACTTATAGTATGTGGTATCCCAGAAACCAAAATCTTCAGTTGACTGCTTATTCAGATGCAGATTGGGCAAACTATGTTGATGAGAGAAAAAGCACCAGTGGAGGAGAATTCTTCTTGGGTGACTCCCTAGTAGTCTGGCTTAGTAAAAAGAAAGGTTCCATTTATTTATCAACCATAGAGGCAGAGTACATTGTTGCTGCTACCTGTTTCACTTAGGTATTATGGATGATTTAGACACTTGCAGACTTGGAGGTAAAATACACTGCACCAATCCCAATTCATTATGATAACACTAGTGCCATTAGTGTGTCTAAAAATCCTATATTCCACTCCAAGACCAAGCATATTCCCATAAAATATCATTTTTTGAGAGAGCAGGTCTCCAATCAGATTGTTTAGGTCCATTACATTCCAACCACAGAACAAATTGTAGACATTTTTACTAAACCTCTACCCAAGACACCATTTGAATATCTTAGACAGAAGCTAGGTGTTATCTCGTCTCACATGTAAGAGAGTCCATCCTGTTAGGGGGAGTCCTGTATTGGTTGCATATCTGATACCTCCTAAAATTAATGCAACAGCTCAGGGGGAGTGTGTTTTCTTTGACATTGATGTCAAAGGGGGAGAAAAGGAGTTGCTCGGATTGGATGCTACAGTTGGAGGTCAAAACAGATTAGCGCAGCCGTTCAGGGTTGCCATCAATGCCAAAGGGGGAGATTGTTGAAAGGTTTACAGTTGGGAGTAAGCTTGTCATTGATGGAAAGAACAGCGATGGAAAAGATCAGCATGATCAACAGTGCAGTGATAATGGAAGAGTAAACTCCATTTTAGAATTTTGGATACCGGGAGTTGAAGTGTCGAAACACTTCACCACCAAAGTCGCGAAATTGCGAAGTGATGAAATAGCAAGGTGGACGAAATCGCAAAGGTGGACAAAATCACGAAGTGGAAAAATCGTGAGAAGATCTAGGCTGTATGATCTAGGGTATCTACGAAGGCTCAATAGCCGTTAGATATGGTGAAGCTGCAAGGCGGATAAGTCCAAGAGTCATCCAACTCCCCAAAACTGTGATGAAATCATGGCTGTCCATCAGGGACAGTCATGGACCATTGACCAAGAGGGACGCGTGGCAGAAGATCAGAACATGTCAAATATCCATCTCAGAGTTTCACGTATCGTGACTTGGAGTGACGAGAACCTTCATCACAGGAATCGTGAGATGTGAACTCACAATAAGATTTGGACCGTCATATAGCCAAGGGTTCTGGACCGTTAATCTAAGCTCCATCTCGGAGCTTCGCCTATCGTGACTTGGAGTGACAAGAACCTCCATCTAAGGAACCATGAGATGTGAATTCACGATAAGATCTGGACCATCAATTCACCAAGAACGTGGACCGTCGATCTGAGCTCCATCTCAGAGTTTCTCCTATCGCAACTTGGAGTGACGAGAACCTCCATCTAAGGAAGATCGAGATGTGAGATCGCGATAAGATCTGGACCATTGGATCTATGGATATTTCAAGCATCGATCAGACTTGATGAAGTTTATAAACTCACAAAATATGAAGCACCTTTTTGGCACAGCCTTTGGTCACCACCGGTGGTCACGAGAAGGGAAGGAGTCAGTTAAGATAAGCTCCATTTTGGGGTTTCGGGGATCGCGACTTGGAGAGTCGAGATGCCTCATCTCCAGATTCACGAAATGCAAAATTTTGAATGTGATTTATGCATAAGCGCGTGGTCTCAGCTGGTGGTCACACCATCAAAGAGCTGAAGAGAAGAGTACGTGCATAAAAGCTTCCTTTCAGCGTTTCGGGGATCGCGACTTGGAAATTTGAGAAACTTCACAACGGAATTAACGAAAAGGCAAAAAGTGAAATCATGAAAAGCACATTATGAACATGCGCTTGGTCATAGAAATGGTCATATAAACGAAGGAGCCAGTGAAAAAAAGCTTTGTTTTGGAGTTTCAGAACTCGTGACATGGGACTCAAGATGTCTCATCGCAGAATCTCCGAATTTCGAAAGTGTTAAATGGGTAAATAACGCAAGAACTCATCAAAGTTAATCCAATGATGGAGGTGAACATGAGCACGAACGGAGGGATAATGTTGATATTCACAGGGTAATTGCTAGAAACCATTGATGGTTTCTACCAGAGGATGCGAAGAGACTTCTGTGTGATTTCCAGAGGAGCTGAAGAGTTACACGGAATCTGCCAGTGGAATGAAGACGATTCATGGAGGAAATTGACAGCTGGATGAGGGTTTGAGCTCATAATTGAAACATAAAGGATGAGCTCGACTGTAACAGAAAAGACGAAGAGTCTCAACTGCCAGAGAGAAAAAGGAATCTTGGCATAACACCTAGTGATGATAGACACAGGGGATGAACTGTTAGAGAAGTTGAAGAGTCGCGATGATGATCACTCAGAGAACTTGAGATGTGGAGGATATTGGTGTGGTATGAGCATGCAGAGGAATGGCGAATATTGCATGCACAAGATGCACAGAAGCTATACATACACGGTACAGAGAAGAGATGCGGTTGTTGTTAGAGTTTCCATGGTTGTTGTTGTTGAAGGTGATTCATGTGTGAAGGAGGAGGGAAGTCCAACAGCTGAATTGAATAGAAGAGGAACTGTGTAGGGAATGGACATGGTGCACAGATCATAAAATGAAGAAGAACAGACAGCGCAAGTCAGGTGTGTAGGAAGGCAGTGAGGCAGACAGAGCAACGAAATGTAGTAGAATAGTGATGAGACTGGTAAGTTGTTATTGAACACTATATCACTATAATAGGTTTCAATATTTCATATTCATAATCCAGGGTGGTAGGGAGGTGCTAGGGAAGATTGTTTTCCTCAGAGGTTCAAGTGGGTATTTGAACACAAGGAGTTGTAGCTTCCTTCTAGTCGGTGCTAGAGAAACCAGGGATTTGGTGCTTCCTTCTAGTTGGTGCTAGAGAAACCAGAGAGTTGGTTCTTCCTTCTGGTGGGTGCTAGAGAAAAACAGAGAGTTGGTGCTCTTAGCAAGTTGCATCTTGCAAAACAAAGGTTGTAGCCTCACAATGAGTTGGTGCTCATATGTATGATAATGTAAAGAATGTAAATAATACTTATCATATAAATAAGAAGAGGTTTTTACCCTGTATGGGTTTCCTTGGTAAATATCTATCTCTGTGTTTCTCATATATGTGACTGATGCTGAATGTGTCATTGTTTCTTTTCCCTGCATTATTGTGATCATCATTGAGTGCCTTACAAATATTTTAAAAGAAGCATAATTGTTTAATCTCGGTGACAACTGACTCACCCCCCCCCCCCTCTCAGTTGTTCAACACTTTTAGTAGACTAAAAATAGTCCAATAATATATGTATACTTAAAGGAACTTAAGAATCAATTCCTTAAAATATGAAACCACAACTCTTGAAAGACCTATAGGTGCATTCTTTAGTTCAAAGGACATCACTATGTAATGATAAATTCCCAACTCTATCACAAAAGTAGTTTTATACATGTCTTCCTACGCAATTTTTATCTGATGGTTCCCTGAGAATCCATCTGTGAAAGAATAATCCTCCTTCCCTACTAAATTATCCAATACCTCATCTTTGAACAATGTTGGAAATGGATCATGTAGACATGCATCATTCAAAGTCCTCAGATCTACGCAAATCTTGATTCCTCTTTTTTTTTTTTTTCCACCACCATTGGACTTATCCACTTTGATTCCACTATTGATTCAATGATCCCAGCATCCAACATCCTATCTATTTCTTACTTCACCTTCTCTTTGTACTTTGGATTTAACCTATAGTGTATTTGTCGCACTAGTTTAGCACCTGGTTTCAAAGGGATATTCATCTCTCCTAATTACCCATCTATCCCTTTCATTTATGAGAATGCATTTGGGAATAGGTCATGATATTCGTGTAGTAAATCTACAATCTTCTCTACAGTTTCTTCATGACAATAATCTCCTATATCTGCAAACTTTGGATTGTTTGTCATCCCAATGTTGACTTTCCACATATTTATTGGTTTTTAATATGCAACAGATTCAAGCTCTGGCCCTTGTACTACATGTTCCCCCTTAGTTTCAAGTACTTTCACATTCATGGGATTTTCCTCATCATGTTCTTCTTTCACAACATTGTATCATTCCAGCAATTCACAAACAATCATTGAAGCTCTATGCACATTGCACACTGGTACCACTTCAATCGACACTTCTTCTAAGAAAATCTTGGTTCAAATGATCTGTAACACTACATCTATTAGTGGAGATTCATGTTCAAATGCAAACTTTACCTTTAACCTGTGAACAAGCTTACCCCAACTTCTTGTTTCTCAGTGCATTTCCATCTCCAGATACAAGTTCTCAGGAATTGTATCCAATGTACGTATAAATTTGTGTGTCCATTCCTTCTTCAGTATTGAACTCCATATAGTTCTGCATTGATCAATATGACTTGTTGGTTCATTTATCCATGTATACCTCTATGCAATATTATCTAGCTCGGTACCAAACCTCACATTCATTAGTCTCTAACACTACGACTAGCCCTCCATCCCCTTTCTATGTGTAGCCTGCCATTTGGCTAAAGTATCTTTGAGGACAATGTCTAGTGCCAAAATCCTTTGTTGTTAGAGTACCTACAACTCAAATTCCTTTACAAATCAGCTTATGTCAGTCAATCCATTACACCTAGGTGGATCACATAACTTTGTTCCATTCCAGTGCAATGATCAGGTTATGCGTGCACATTGTCTAGTTGATACTCCATGCATCCTTTGTTGTCAATGCCCTAGAGCTTCCTATAAATATGATGCACATGAACTAATACTTCGACAACTCAATGAACCATATGTAGTTGGGTTAACATAATCATCCATATGTGCAGTCATGTTATATAAGTTGTCAATTTCGTTCCCTCTTGCTTTCTTTATGTACCTCTTTTCTTGTGTCGGTTCCAATGGTGCAGTAGCCTTCAAGTTTAACACCTCAAATATCATTTCCCTCCTCTTCATATTAATGATCTCTTGATTATCAAAGGCCTATTCAAGTCCCACAAGTATTGGATATGGTTGATTATCATCCATGATCTCATTGAATTCAAAGTATGGAACATTGCATACTCCATGTATGTTCACAGGTACTCCTGTCAATCGACCAATTGGTACTATCTTGTGCTAATTTGCTAATCTTAATTAAATAAGAGAAAAAATGAAATTAGGTTTTACCATCATCTCCTAGGTCTTGTTTGGAAACATATTCACATTAGATCCCAATTCCAAGATAAAATTATCCATATCATATTCCCCAATCTATGCACTTAGTCTAAATTCTCCATTGGTCCTCCTCCTCCCAAGCACTTGATTCACTACTCTCCATGTAATAGGAATGTCTCTTTCTTGTGTGCAATGATAAATCATTTAATATAATTCATTTAGTGGAGTTTCATCTTTCATTAAATCTACACAACTTCTTAGTAAATCTCTTAGAGAAATTAGCTTCCCAAGTGGATTCTCTGGAATAGTGTGATCACAAACAATAGGTGTAGATTATGTTGATGCTACCCAATCTGGTCCTAGTATCTCTCTTTTTTCCCTCTAAGACGTCTCCTTTTCTTGTTGACCATTGAATGTTGGCATTGGTCCTGATGATTTCCTAACCCATTGCTCAACTTGTTTTCTCCATTCATCACATCATCCCATGTTCTAGTTCATTCATGCGTAAAAATTGTTACTCTAGGTCATTCGTTTAATTTTCCAGTTGATATATTATGTACATTGTGATTTGGATTTTTATTTTGGTTCCCTCTTTCCTGCCAGTTTGTGAGTAGTTTAGGATACTCTGTAACATCCCCGACCATCCATGTTGGGCCACACTATGCCAGATAACTCTTACGTTCTCTCTGTGAAAATTATTGTAACATACTCAACATCCAAATGATCTATGCCACATAAAATTTTTGAACTCTATGCAATTAAAATATATACACACAGAAATCTTGTGGAAACATATATATAAAACGTAAACAACCAAATACATCTCCAAATGCATGGATTCACATTGAGATAACACTAAACATATACATGAAATACCCATAAAAATAAGCATCGTTATAACCGCACATATGATAACCCATAAAAATAAGCCCGTAAATAATAATGCAACATGTAACTTTATCACACAATTGGAACTTATCTTGGTAAGAATGTCACCAACTATGTGTAGACCTTCAATAAACCTCCTAGACTTAGACCACACTGTTCATCACTCTCAACAATGAGTCACCCCTGAGCTGGGACTAAACTCCACTCGGGTAAAGGGATTTCTAACTAGGCTAAAGGCTCATAAACAACAGGAAATACTCTATCTCATGTGCCAACTCAAAATAACAACCTACATTTCCTCATTCCCCACATGCCTGTCCCACCCAAGAAGTGTGCCCCTTCTATACTCAACAGTCCTTTGGCTGCCCCACTTCCTTTCCAGGCTTCAAGAACAAGTCGGACAAGAAGTCTCAGAGCACTTTAGTTGCAATTTAGCACCTTCAAGAAATCCATTCCTAGAAATTATCTCACCCTGATAATTGTTCACGGGCCTGACAACCTACCTCTTTAATATTCCATGGGTCTAAAAACCCACTTCTTCAGTCCAACTCCCAAGCTAACCAGATACACCACACAAAATGGCTATGGATACAGGTTCAGGTACAGTCACAAAGATACAAAGGATAGCTCAATGGGTGTGTGTATGCTCATGGATGATTGACTGGATGACTGAATGATGGAAGGAATGATGGGAAGAATCATGGAAAATATGGAAAAATGAACTAAGTCCCAACAATATGTATGCATGTGCCCAACTTGACACTTGTCATGTTGGGAGCTACTTTGGCCTCACTTGTCCCCAACTTTAGAACTTAGGATAAAATAATTATCCATACTTTATTATTTAAGAAATATTAATATAATATTCCTTTTTGTCTTAATCTCCCTAGATTACCCATTTTCCTTAACTTTTAGGCCCCTCCCTTTCCCTAACTAGTGGATTTTAATCCCCCATCTCTTTTAGCGTGGTCGGTCTACACACAACGATGTATTTTATATTAATTATGAGACATATAAAAAATTAGGCGCATTGGCCCTTAACATCTAGGCTCTCTAGTGTAATTAAAACATAATCATCTTAGCCTATAATAATTGGCTCGCCAGCCTATAAAACACAACATATACACAAAAGGCTACCTGGCCTCAAAATCGTGCACACTTATGTTGTTGCGCGCAGTATCCTGGAATGTGTAAACTTCCTCATTTTACTGCACAGTACATGCGCGCACTATGTCATGAAATGTGCATACAAAAAATGATATCAAAAATCTCACCAACTTAAGTAAATTTTCATTTACATTACAATTGGGTTTGGCCTAGGGATATTGCAATCCCCTCCCCTTATTTATGTATTCTTCTCAGTGCATCATGTAGCCATATGTAACAAAATTTCAAAAGTCCTCAAAAAGATGCGGGTATTCTGCCTGCATTGCATCCTCATGCTCCCAAGTAGCATCCTCAGGACCGTACCAAGCCCATTGTACCTTTACAAGCCCTATGGATCAATTCCGAAGCTGTTTTATTTTTTGGTCCAGAATGTGTATCGGATGCACTTGGAAAGCGCCTTCTTGCTCCACCTGAATCACATTCCAATCAATAACATGATTATCATCAGGTATATATTTCTTGAGTAATGATACATGGAATATATTATGAACAGACGTATATGCACACAATACAATCATATAAGCTACTGGACCAATCCTCTCTAGGATTTAAAACGACCCACAATAGTGAGCTGCAAAATTTGAACAATTTCCCAATTTCAGGCAACTTTTGTTGGCCTTCACTTTCAAGAATACATGATCACCCACTTTAAATTTCCTATGAGTTCTGCCCTTATCAGCATAGATTTTCTGTTTGTCTTGGGCAACCTTTAAATTTTATTTTATTTTTATCATTTTCTCCATTTCCCTGAGCAAATCTGGCCCAACCACTGCTCTATCTGCTAGGTTATCCTATATTATGGGTGTGTTGCATTTTCTTCCATAAAGTGCCTCAAATGAGCTCATCTTTAGAGATGCTTGGTACCCATTGTTATAAGCAAACTCTACCAAGTGTAGGTAGTCTTCCAATTTTCATGGTTTATCCATCACATACATCCTCAACATATCTTCAATCACTTGATTCACCCTCTCTGTTTGTCCATCTGATTCTGGATGATAAGTTGTACTAAAATTCAAATTTGTTCCAAATCCATTAAATAATCACTTCCAAAATTTTGAGGTAAATTTTGGATCTCTGTCAGACATAATTCTCTTCTATATGCCATGTAATATAGCAATTTCTTTCATATAAACATCAACAATGTTTGTTTCCTTGTGAGTGAGCTTAACTTGAACAAAATGGGCAGCTTTAGTAAGGTTATCCACCACTACCATGATAGAATCATGTTGCTTGTTTCTTCTAGGAAGTTTGGTGATGAAATCCATTGTTAAAAATTCTCATTTCCACTCAGGAATGGGTAATGGTTGTAGCAAACCAGTTGGGTGTCTATGCTCAGCCTTTACCTTTTGACATTCCAAACATTTGGCAACAAAATCAGCAAACTCTTTCTTCATTCCTAGGCAATAATATTGGCTCTTGACAGGTGCAATAGTTTTCTGATATCATGGGTTCCCGGCATAATGTACATTATGCATTTCCCGCAATATCATATTTTTCAATTCCTGAGAATTTGGTACATTAATTATTCCCCTATACAAGAGAATTTCATCATTATCTAGCTTGTATTCTTCATTTTTCTGTTGCAAATTACTTTCCACTAATTCCTTGTAATGCAAATCTAATTTGGAAGCCTCTAAAATTGTATCTTTCAAACTTGATTGGTACATGATAATGGTTGTAGCATGCATTTCATGCACTCTTCTGTTGATTGCATCAACCCCTTTTTTCTCTTTCCCCTTGATATGCTTTATATCAAAGTCATATTCACTTAGAAATTATAACCATCTGCTTTGCCTAGTTTTTAGATTTGGTTGATCAAATAAATATTTCAGACCATTGTGCTCTGTTCTTAACTCAAACATTTTCCCCATGAGGTAGTGTCTCCATTTCCTCAAGGCATGCACTATGGTTGTCAAATCCAAATCATGAGTGGAATAGTGTCTTTCATGTTCCTTCAATTTCCTTGACTCATAACATATAACAAACCCATTTTGAGTGAGTACTCCACCAAGTCCTTCTTTACATGCATATGTGCATACAATGATGTCTTCATTTGGGTTTGCAATCCTTAGTATTGGATAAATTGTTAATAATTTTTTCAAGTGTTGGAAACTCTTTTCACAATCCAATGTCCACTGAAACTTCACACCCTTTCTTTGCAAGGAAGTGATTGGGTGTGCAATCTTTGATAATGCTTCAATAAATCTCCTATAGTAGCATGCAAGGCCCATGAATGATCTGAAATCTGTCACATTCTTTGGCACTCAGCATTCTCTAATGGATTCTATCTTCTCAGGATCCACTAATATCCCATCCTTTGAAAGGATATGCCCCAAATAATGAATTTTCTTCTGGTAAAATGAGCACTTGCTCAACCTGACATACAACTGATGCTCCCTTAATACTTGCAACACCATTCTCAAATGATGCTCATGCTCTTCTTCTAACTTAGAGTATATAAGAATGTCATCCAAAAAGACAATAACAAACTTGTCTAAATACTCTCGAAAAACACCATTCATTAAGCACATGAAAACAACTGGTGCATTTGACAACCCAAATGGCACCACTATGAACTCATAATGACCATACCATGTCCCGAAGGTGGTCTTTCTAATATATTCCTCTTTAATCCTTACCTGATGGTATCTTGACCTGAGATATATCTTTAAAAATATCTTTGCATCCTTCAATTGATCAAAAAGGTCATCAATCTTTTGCAGAGGATACTTGTTCTTAACAATCACCTTATTCAACTGTCTGAAATAAATGCACAATCTTAATGTCCCATCTTTCTTCTTCATGAACAAGACTAGGGCACCCCAAGGTGACACACTTGGGCGTATATACCCCTTCTTTAGAATCTCTTCAAGTTGCATTTGCAACTCCTTCAGCTCTGGTGTACTCATTCTGTAAGGAGTCTTTGACACTGGAGCTACTTCAGGCATTAAATTTATAGAGAAATCAATATCTCTCTTTGGGGGTAGTCCTTGTACCTCCTTGAACACATATTTAAAATCTTCCAGGACTGCATGATCTTCCAAATTCGGAACCTTATCTTTAGGTGTCTCCTCCATATGAGCTACAAATATTTGACATCCATTCCGGTAACATTTCTTCAGCTGCAATGCTGAAATTTCTCTGATTGTTACTACCCTGGGAATTCCCTACACTTTCCTTAGACTCCCTTTCTCATCCAAGAAATTAAATTCCTTGCTATGATAGTCTAGGATAGCATTATGTTGATCCAATCAATCCATCCCAATTAGGAAGTCATAAGAACCAAAAGGCAATATGTTCAAATCTACCCTAGTGTTCATTCCATTCATGTCCATAAGACATGACTTAACCATCTCATTGACTTTTCTTTTGGCTTCGGTATCCAACTACACCAACCGAGATTTTCCATGCTTGATTATTTGCAAATGTAAACTTGCCACCATCTTAGGATCTATATAACTATGAATAGCTCCTGAATCAATTAAAATAACAATGCTTTGGTTGTTGATCATACCTTCCACTTCAATCATATGTGAATGATACTCTGCTTGCTTGTTGTCCAAGGCTACATAGATCCTTAATACATTTCTTCCCATGTCCTCCATTATTTCAGCTTGTTTTACATTGTGAACAGTTCTCACTTTTTCACCTCTATGAGGACAATATCTCTACATATGATCTCCTTTACAACCCCAACATTGAATAGGTGGTTGCCTTGGCCTTTTGTAGAAATTTTGAGACAAATTAATGTATTCCTACGATTCTCCTGATCTAACAAGTTCTGCCTTTGTTAAATACAGAATCACTTCTACTATTACTTTTGAGGAAGAAATTAAACCATGATCACAACCACAATGCACAAAGTGAAATATCAATAACACACAACACAGAAGTTTTACCGGGAAAGCGTAAAGCTAAAAACCCCACTATCATATATTATGTATATCATGAATCATGAAACAATCTCATACAAAACTCTAATCCAAGAGATCTCAATACAATACAATCGTCTCACACTGTCATACACAAATTAGCAAATGCATGTGCCAATTCTTGTGTCCAGACAGCCTGCCTCCTCTACACAAACTCTGCAATCCAAATTCTCACAATGAATCGAATGAATACCATTGCCTCATTTGCACATGCTCATAAGCATATCCACTACATGTGTGAACAAATCACAACTGATAGCCAA
>JZKD02S1135265.1:0-12896 GCA_000966675.3 Picea glauca | reverse complement strand
CTTTTCTGCTATTTGCATATTGTCTGCACATAACTAGGAAACATCTTGAAAATCACAATTTAAACGATGGAAGAAGTAACAGATGTTGAGTTCTATCAAATAGATGCAACCTCCAGTGTACATGACAACATCGACCAAGTACTGTGTAACAATGACCTTTTTAGATTAGATGCATTTTCATAGACTACAAGAGATTGCCCCTTTGATGCATTTCAAGTCCTATTGCACTTCTGATATTCCTCGAATGAGCTACACTACAGACTGATAGATCATTTCTTGGAAAGTTTAGACAATGCCAACCTTGAGGCATTATAGTCATATCAATACAAAATGGCATCTGATTTTCTTTATCAGTTGCATGGGATTCATGATGTCAATACGTATCTTTCAAAGATGCAATTATCTGCATCTGCAACCCTACCACCACATGAGAGAGGACTTTGGGGAGATACCATTTGTATACAATGGCTATTTAAGTGGCTAAATATATCAATTGGAATTTGGTCATTAACAAGAAAGACAATATATATACTATTCAATAAAACTACATCTAGAGATCCACATTTCATCTTGTTCCATGATGCCAATCCTCTCAATGGTCATTACGAACCACTGCTCTATAAAAAATTATCTATATGCAGCCTTGGAGGATCTAATATTTACTTGTCCCTCACTGGCGAAGACCTTCAATCACATTGCAACCGAATTATGTATAACATGCACTCTCACGGATTAGACATAACAACAACTATTACATTGAATTGTGGAGATAGTCTATTCAATGCAATTTTCCATTTGTAGCAACGGAGTTTGACATCCACTCGCTGCGCCTTTACATTGTGCAATCCTTAAGCAATGCGATTATAAGTGGCAGTCAACATGCACTTGCTTTCTTGCATCAACACCTTCCAACTAATCTCATACAAAGTATGCTAACACTTGGAAGTTGGAAACAATATCTTATAAACATGGAAATTCCATATGAAAAAGGAAATATAGAAGGTGGGGAATTTTTTTTACAATGGAAATCTATCATATTCAGAGTAAATATCCAAGTTTGGTCAACCCTTGCATATGGTTCTATCCATTTATACGCTATTGAGTCAAACTTCGATAAAACAATTGACATCATATCATTCAAAACAGATATGCCACACATCCACTATCAACCTTTGATAAGAAATAATTTCAGTTCAAGATTCACTGTTAATGCGAACCAAACCGCATTGAGTCTACATAAGCATTTCATGCTATCTAGTCATGATGAAACTCATACGAGATGTCATCAAGTTGTAGAGAGCTTAAGCAAAAAGCGTAGACTAACTTATCACAACTTGAAAAAGGTCATACGTGCAAGACATGAATACATTAGTGCAGTCCTCCTTCTGAATGTCTAAAATGTACGACTGATCATCATGAGGTGATAGACAACCTAAGCCAGAAACACAAAATTGCATATTACAACCTGAAAAAAGGTTGTGTGTGCACAACATGAAGGCATTCAAAAAATTCCTACTGAACACAAACATCGTGATTTGAGTCATCAACATGTTGAGGAAGTTGTGCTCTTAACACATGTCGGTTCTAGCTTTGACCTGGCCTGTCCACAAGTGAGACCAATTTCAAGTGACAACCATAAGCTAACTTACCACATGTTGAAAAAACACATATGTGAAACAAACAAGTGCAACTACATATCCTAAAGTGGTCATGATATTGATCGAGGGGGGGAAATCAAATATCATAGATTGAAGCAAACACTGTTCAATGCTAGCACTGAAAACCAACAAACAACTACTACACATTCTTGTCTAGTAAAAAGAGATGAAAAACAAATCTATATGAAGCAGATTGAAGACACCCTTGGCATTGCATGTGCAATTTGTGAGGAATTGAATTTCACAAAGAAAATTAAGTGTTTCACCCCTGACTTACAAAAAGAATACGTCAGGTTAACACTAAATGATAGAACATTCTCCACTAGCAAAATATGTCTCCCATGAAAGAGGTCACTTCAAAATGGAAAATTGCCACAATTTTCAAAACCTGACCAAATAAGGTGTAACACATCACTACCAGATGTAAGTACACTTACAGAAATTGAGGAGAGGCTTGTGTCTCTACGAATCACATTTGCACAAATCAAACCTTGGGGCTATAAATGATCCTAAATGGGCTTAACATGATCAATTATTAACATGCATGTCCGACTAGATGTTGTGCAAAAAGCGTTGCCACAATTCATGAACGAAAAAATGATAATTTTTGTAGCGATCAAAAGATGTCTTCAATAAAAGAATGCATACCAAACAGGTAGAGTGTGTGTGCACATTGTCATAAAAGCATTGAAATAATTATTTTTCGGAACACTATACAAGGTGCAAAACATCTTTATAAATGAGAACTAGAATCATGTTCTTAAACAAGGAAATGAGAACGCTGCACAATCTTTTTCCACTACTAGTGAAACTGATACAGATGATGAATCAGAGAATGAAAGACCTACTGAAACATTGATACATGGATTCATTGATTTGCAACTCATTCATGACTTGCAAGACGAGATCATTGAAATCGCACCTGTTGAAGGACAACATCCACTTGGGATTTTCAAGGACAAATTCACAGAGGAAATGAACCTCCCAACACTGTTTTGTGGAGAGCTACATGGAAATGACATCACATAATGGTTCAACTATCAAAAAATAGTACGATGGGAATTTCTATAATCAAACAATGATTCTCCCATCACACGACAAATTTTTTTTTCAAAACAATGCGCATAATAATTGAGAAAGTGGTCTCTTTCATATGGGTGCGAATAAGAAAAGGTCAACTACAAGGAATAAATCTATTGGTGAGAGATGTCAAGTACAAAGAAAATCGGGAGAAAATCCTGAAATCTGATATTGGATACATAGATTTCAAAAACATTCGCATATCCCCTGACTACTTGCAACAAAACAAGAAAACTATATTTTCAATGATTCAGCAGTTGGGGTCTCTAACTCTTTTCATCACATTTACAAGTGCAGAACATCGCTGGAATCCATTGGTGAATATAGTGTCTACATTATACAAAAACAAGAAAAGGAAAAAACAAATTGAAACATTGGAAAATGATGACATTGACTACCTCATAAGAAAAGACCTAGTGACATGTACTCGTTACTACAGACATAGAGTAAATGCTTTGAGACAATTGATATGTAATGAAGAAACGTTCTTCGGAAGAATATCATACTACTATTTTGTTATTGAGTTCCAAAATAGAGGTAGTAAACACGAACACACACTAATATGGATAAAATATGCACCGATATATGGAACTGACAACAACTCAGAGACTAAGCAGTTTCTAGACAAATACATAACATGCAACACAGATCATTTGGATCCAAAAATTGCCAAAGTTCATACACATTACCATACAAGAAGTTGTAGAAAACGAAAAAATTCACATTGCAAATACAACTTCCCTATTCTGCCGATGAGAACGAAAAGAATTATTGAACCAATTAGTTTGGAGGACAACGTTATGATTGAGAAATCGAAATCTTTGTTCACATTTGTAGAAAAAAGAGATTTTGATGAATTAATGAACTTCGAAGGTTTATTGATGCAGCTAAAGCTAACTGAAGATGAGTACATCCAAGTTATACAATCTACACTTAAGCAACCAACAATTTTCCTAAAATGAAAACCTTCGCATATTTGGAACAATGGTTTCTCTAAGGGCATGCCAAATATGTGGAATGCAAATACAGATGCACAATATGTCCTAAACTCATATGCTACAACATTGTATTGTACCTCATACGTGATGAAGGTTGACAAATATATGACAAATGCATTCAGGAGAATACGCACAGAACATGAAAAACATCGAATTGATGCTATGCAAATGATACGTACACTTGGAAATACATTTCTTAATCTTCAAAAAATGTATGCTCAACAAGCAGTCCACATTGCACTTTCCCTGCCTTTGAACTATAGCTCGAGGAAATGTGTCTTCATAAACACATCTATGCCCGACACACGCAAATTCATCCTTAAGCCACCAATCCTACTGAAACAAGACCCTGATAATTCAGAGGACATGATATGTCACTCTATTATTGATTATTACCTCCAACGTCCACCTACCATTAAGCATATCTTCCTTGTAGAATTCGTATCACATAACAAAAAAAATGGTGCACAGATATAAAAAAACAAAACAAATGTAATATTCTTTGTCAAATACAACAACATCCAGGCCGCACTTTTAAATGCTGCAATGCAGAGAGCTTATGGCGTCCCATACTGCACAAGTTGCCTAATTATTGGCCCTTAATCATACCAACTCATGGCTTCATGGGTGTGAAGCCTGATCTCTCCATTTCAATGTGGTAACCATCCAAACACTTTACACGTACTGAGTTTTTGCAGTGAGAAACTTCAAGATGCAAAATGGTTTTCTAATACTTTGCACTTTGCTTAGTATGAGAACTATCCTCTTTGCAACTATTTCCCTTTTTTTACATGTAAAGCATGGATGTGAAGTGAGAAGAAGGGGGGATTTTTTCATAAACATTTTGATGTACAATTAATCTCCATTCCGCTGAAAACAAAAAGACTTGTATAATTGTTTCTCTAACAATCACGTGCTACGATCTTATTCGAAGCAACATATATTTTACAGTTGTTGCAGTATAACTCTCACAGAAACACACACAAGAAACCATAACACAAGACATGAGATGCTCCTCTAAAACTTAATGATGCTCTGATTGATTCTCCAGTGATAGTTAAATACACAAAAACTTGCTAATAATCCTAAGATTTCCTATTTAATGTTGGAAAATGAGATAGAAGATGCCCTCATATAGGACCTGAGTGTGTACAAATCATAATCGATGTTTCCTTATCCACACAAAAGGATGTGATAGGAGATTTCTTAGAAAGCAGGGGAAAACTATCAATTTTTTTTTAAACCTACAGAAGGCGTGGCAATAACAACGTAAGTTCGTCGCAAGTATGGCATCTGTGTCGCAAGCTATTGATGGGTGTTTTTACTCTACCACACTTTTTCATCGCTATTGCCACAAGTTTTTGTCTCTACTTGCCACTCTTTTTCGTCGCAAGTATGGCATCTACGTCACAAGCCATTGGTGAGGTTTTTTACTCTGCCACGCTTTTTCGTCGCTATTGCGACGATTTTTTTTCGCTACTTTCCACGTTTTTTTGTCGCAAGTATGGAATCTGCGTCACAAGCCATTGGTGGGGTTTTTACTCTGGAACACATTTTCGTCTCTATTTCCACACTTTTTTGTCGCTATTGCCACGATTTTTTCGTCGCAATAAGGTATACCTCTCTTTAGGATGATGACATGTGGAGGCCTGATTTCGTGATTGTTTCCATGAATAACGAATGTGTGGATATAGCGATGAAAAAATTTCCACGAAAAATATTGTTTGCCTTAGTGGAAAGTGTGATGGATATGTGTGGCAATAGCAATGAAAAACTATGGCAAATTTGGTCATATGTAGTAGTGCCACCCTGTAGTTGTTAGGTTTTAAATAAAATCCCAAGTATTTCATACCTTTGTCTATATTAATAAACTGTATATTGAAAGCTGCTTGCAACCTTTGCTCCAGACTGGGATCTATATTTTGTGCAAGGAAGCACGACTTATGGCAATTAACATCCATACCAAAGACAAGACATAAATTTGATAAAATAGATTGAAACACCATCCAATCCTCGAATTTACCAATGACTAAAATGAGAATATCGTCAACAAAGAAAAGATGTGAGAGGATAGTCTCAGAAGCAACTTTGAGGCCATGAAAATACCTTACTTCCACGGCCTTTTTCAATAATCTACTAAAAAACTCGACAACCAAAAGGAACAACAAAGGGGAGATAGGGCATCCCTGTTGTAAACCTCGATAGCTCTTAAAGAATTCAGTAGGGGAGCCATTTATTAAAATTGTCATGTTAACAGAGGTTACATAAGCCATAATCCATTGGGTAACCTCCCATTTTAATCCAATCTGAATTAACAACAATCGTAGAAATTGCCATCTCACTTTGTCATATGCCTTCTTTAAGTAAAACTTAAGAATAATTGAGCTTAACTTCTTAGACTTAGAAGTTTGTCGACACTCTTGAGATATCCCCACATCATCATAGATCAATCTATGTTTAAGGAAGCCAAACTGTTCGAAGGATATAGTTGAAGCCAATTTGTATTTCAACCGGGAGGCAATTATTTTAGAGATAAATTTATATACAAAGTTACAGAGGGCTATAGGCCTAAAATCATGAAAGGATTCTGGCTTGCTCACCTTGGGGATAAGGGAAAAGAAGATAGCATTGAGAGCTCCCGGAATATGACCCGTACATCTGGATTCCTCAACTTCCCTATGAAGATCCTCCCCCAAAATGTCAAAGAAATCCTGGAAGAGTTCCTGTGTCCACCCATCCGGGCCATGGATTTTATCCTTTGGCATTCTACTAACAATTAAATTCTTTAACTTCCTCTAAAGTGACAAACTTGCCAATCTCATCGCTTTCTACATCATTAAAAAACCTGGGTACATCCTTAAGTACTTTGATCTGATTACATGTATCCTCTTCCTCTATCACGTTGAATTAGGATTTGAAATGTTTAAATGCAATCTCCTTAATATCATTTTCTGAAGATTTGTAGCATCCTTCATCATCAACTATATCCCAGATAGTGTTTTGGCATCTTCTTTGGGAGGCAAATTTATGAAAAAAAAATTGTTCTTGTCACCCTTATCAATCCATATTACCTGACTTCTGATCCTCCAAGTGGATTCTTTCATTGCTAGTATATTATCCTTCCATTGTTTAAGGGACCTGAGTAAATTCAGATCTTCCTACACAAACACCTATGATGGACAGTTCAAAAAAATCTTTGACATTTTTTGTTCAATGCTAAGAAGTTCTGAGTGAATTTGTTTTTTTTTGTTTGTCTTCCAAAGGACGATTGCTTTCTTTAATTTCCTCAATTTTGTGCACAACAGATGGATAAAATATATATCCAACCAATTTTCCATAGATTTTTAGTGTCCCTAACAAGAGAAGAAAACCCCGGATCAAATATCCAGGTGCTATTGAATTTAAAGGGAGGGGTGACTTTATGGGAATACTTCTCAATTTGTAAGCAGATCGGGTTATGATCCGATATGGTGGATTTTATGATCCAGGATCTAGTTTTACTATGACTGCCAAGTAGGGTTTCAACAATAAGAAACAGGTCCAATATTTTTGAGATACGAGTTGTTCCAGATTTTCCATTTCTCCAAGTAGGAGCCAATTGACTCGGTTGGATATCCACTAATCCAATAGTTTGTAGAATATTTGAAAAGTAATTTGCAAGAGGGTCACTCCTAGCGAAGTTTCCCCACACCTCTCGGGTGGAAAGAGTGAAATTAAGGTTGCCTCCAACTATAATTCCCTCTTCATTTAGTAAACCATAATCTAAAATGGGTTTCCAGAAACTTTCCCTTTATTTATATGGTGCATAATAGTTGAGGAGTTTCATATTGTCAGTAGATTGCTTGAATCTTCCCTCCAGATAAATAATTGCATTAGTGCCAAATGCACATAACTTAGCATAAGCTAGGTTCCAACCAATCAATAATCCACCCGAACGACCATTTGGATCCAGAGCTACAACCTTCCACATCGGAAGACATTGAATAATTTTTTTTTATCCTTTTCACCATCCACCAATGTTTCTTGTAGGAAGACAATATCTGGGTTAACCTGTTTCAGAAGTAATTTGAGGGATGCAATTTTTGTGGGTCCCCCAAATCTACAGAGGTTGAAATAAAGAATAATCATAAGGGAATGACAGAGGGCGACTGGCTTTCTCTAAGGGCCAACATGGGAAACCTATCGGAAATAAGGTTCAAGGAGTCAGGGAGAAAAGGTTCTTGAGAGTGGTATGGTTCTAAAACAACGGGGGACAATGCTCCAAAATGTGCTAGACCACCTTCAATAGCCCTAGGAGGTTTCTTAGGGATACGGGGTCTAGACGTTTTCCTGATAGTCGCATTGGAACGATCTCTAGTGGAAGAAGGCTTAAAAGTGTTATTGGAGATAGAAAGTGATGCAGGAGCATCCCTCACGACAAGCAAAACCAACGTGGAAGCAGAAGACAGCTGGAAGACGTCCAGTGCAAGTTTCTGAATTTTTAAAATTTTCCCTTGAAGCTGATGCACTGAATATAAATGAGATCATTTATTTTAGGCGCCTTGGTAAGAATGTAATCAGACCTCGAGCCATACGCTCTCGTCTAAGATAGACAGAGGCATTTATAGTAGTAGTTGCAGGTAGATAGAATTGAATTCTTAGATTAGACAGTTTTTAGAGTGCAGGAGGGAAACTGGATATAGACACCCTCATTTGTATCATTGTAACATTAGCAACAAGAGAAAGAAGAATCTAGAGCAGAGGAGAATAGCAGAGAGATGTAAAAAAACAACCATGTATAGATCTTGAATTAATAGAAGAAGTTGATTTAGATTCATGGATGTTGTGTTATTCTCTGTGCATAAGTGTTAAATGCTCTGCTTATGAACATTTATTCCTGTTAGGCATTGTTGTTATGCTGTGCGTATGATTTTATGCGTTAAGATAGAAGTCTGAGAGAAGGTGAAGTGAGTTACGATTGTTTCTCCTTTTGAGCAAGGATACCTGCAAGGAGTGCAGTTGAAGTTGTCTACAAAGAGTGCGTTGACAGAAGGGTCGGGGAGTTAAACTCGTGTTCTCAAAGCTCTCAGAAGTGAAAGTGGGTTGTTAAAGCCGTGCAAGGGGTGCACAGGCTAAGTAAAGTCTCTGTTGTAAATCTGAGCAAAGGAGACCTAAGACTGCTGCTGCAGGAGTGCGCAGAGTCAGAAGGATGAAGGAAGTTGTTGAATGTTGAGCGCAAGGAGTGCGCGCGAGTTTCTCTGAAAGAATCAGAGTGGAAAAACTCAAGAGGTATAGCACCTTCGTGACATCAATAACATAGAGCACTAGAGTTTGTACCGAGAAAGGTTCGAGCGGGAGATGCGAGTGCAGGTGTCAGAGGACAAGCCCTGAGAAAGAACATTTAGCCTTCTCAAGAAATCCCCAGAGAGGAGGAATCGACGATCAGGATTCGCAGAGGAAAACAACGAAATCCCATCAGCCGTCAGATCTCGGGAAGTTGCGCATGGTTTAGGTCGCAGTGAACAGAGGAGGAACCCGGAGGATTCATCGGGATATTAGGTTCATCAGGATTTTTTTGAACGAGAGAATCGAGACCTCATAAGTCTCGAAATCCGGAGAAGAGATCCTAGCCGTTGATCTCGGTAGGACATGTGTTAAGGAGCCAGGAAGTTATCGGGAGTCTGGAGGCATCGGGGTTTTGTTGAGGCAGAGAATCGAGACCTTGTGGTTCTCGAAACCTTGACAGAGAACCTCAGCCGTGGATCTCGGCAGGGATGCGTGGCGAGAGATCCCGGATAGTTCGGAGTTCGGGATATCGGGGTTTCCGGAGTCGTGAAACTCTCGCATAATGAAATCGCGATTCGCGATTTCCCGAAATAGTCAGAGTCGTTCGATGTAAGGGACGCATGTCTGAGGATCCGAAGGAGTCGAGGTTCGGCATTTCGGGTTTTTTATGCATACAACAAAATCGCTACATTAGAAATCGCGATTTCGCGATACCCGATAGAGCCGAAGGAAGCAGTGATGTGGAGGAGAGAGTTCACACGTGCATCGGGGTTTGGCATTTCGGGATTTTCGGTGACGAGGAAATCACGCCAGGAGAAATCACGAAATCTCGAAACGCGATTTCTCGATCACCACAGGAGTGTGGGCCCCAGGTGCTAGAACAGAGGACAGGTGTCAATTTATATCGGGGTTCGGGGAATTGGAAGTCCCGTGTACATTGACAACGGGAATCGCGATATTCCGATACACGATTTCCCAACAGGGTTAAGGGCCATAGTGGAGGACAAGTGTCGGAAGGTCAAGCCTTGCCGTGAGTCCACGCTAGAAGCCATCGAAGATCGAAATTCGGGTATTTGTGAGACCCGATCTCATGAAGTGCAGGACTCGCAACCACGTGAGGCTCGATTTCCCGATAGAATGAAGGAAGATCATAAAGAATATTCTGTGGGTGTTGAGAACTTCCGATAAGGGGGTTTGAAGAGCATTTTAGTTCTTCGGTCTGTTCGAAGAGAAGGTCTTGGTGAGAGCGGACGTGCCCTAGGTGGCACGTTTGCGTCAGAAAGGAGTGAGGGCGATAAGGCCTCGACAACCTTGGTCTTAAGGTTCAGAGAGTCATTAGGACAACTATCTCTACCCGAGGGATAAGAAGGAAAAACTGAGACTAAAAAATCACCACCAAAGGGAACAATAGGAGCTTCTGAAACCACAGGAGTAGGGGAAGAGCTTGTATTTCCGATTTTAGATAGACCCAAACTGCTAGAAATTAATTTACCAAAACCCACATGAATGGCAGGGACATCAACTGTCGAAACATAGCTTGGGGGGAGAGAGGTTGAGTATCACCAGGATTGCACATAGGAGCGCTTACAAAACCCAATCCCTTAGAATCTAAGCTAGGACGGTCAACCGAATCATCAAACTTCTTCAAAATAAGGTCCCAAAAGTCTCTGAAGATCTCAAGAACCCAACTTTCATTATTTCTTAAATAATCAAACTCATCGGAGGAGAGTTTATTAAAGAAGTATGGGAAGAAAATCTGCATCTTACCAAGGAAGGATCCTTTATCAAATATCTCAATATTGGATAATCCATCTTGGTATTCAGGCATCGTTTACTGAACTAAGTCGTGTCTGCGCTCGAGGGAATCTAGACACTTTGCTTTAAGATGAACTGTTTGCTGGCCAAAATGACAACAGGAAGGCTCCCTCCAGTAGTCAACAAGTTGACACAGGTGGGTATCCCCTATATAAATATCAATAATGTCTGGTAACCCCCTGTCCAGGTCCAATTCCACCACAACCCATGTGACCCATTTGATACTCCAGCGTAGCGAGTGACCATCAAAGAAAATAAACTTCCCTACAAACTTAGCAATGGCTTTGAAATTTTTAACAGACCAGAATTCGATAGGAAAGTCGGGGAGCAACATCCAAAGATACCTTTTTGAGAAGCTTTCAGAGAGTGGATTAAATCCAGGGTACCACCTCTTAAGCATTAGAATGCCTCTTCCAATAATCCAAGGAGAACTTAAAACTCTTAGTAGAACACCCTCAGACAGTAAATGAAATACCATCCAAAGATTACACAGGAGGCTAAATCTAGGGCAGTATCCTATGATTGGCTTCCAAAAACTTAAAGTCCAGTCTGCCAATTGAACCTTAGTCGTTTTGGTATAAATTTTTTTACCAACTAAATCTTTTTCAGCTAAACTAGATACCATGTCCATTGCAACATCCCTTATGAGAACACAACAGGACTTGGCTTCTCTAACTTTCCAACTCTTGAGTTTGCGGTGATAACGAGCAGAACTACCAGAAGCCCTGTTACGAATGACACCACCTACACGCAGCAGAGGGTTCCTCACAGGTAAATTCAGCGAAAAAACACCAGGATGAGGTTTAGGAGCGGTTTTAGTTGAAACAAGGGTGCAATCGTCTTGAGGGAGGCTTCCCATGTGCCTACCCTCACCTTGGCGTGTGTCCATCACGTGACAAAATTCTAGTGTGCTTCCACTACCGGGATTGAGGGACAACTGTCGAGCAATCACTGTTGGTTGGTTAGGGTGCTTAGCAGCTGGCGCCGACCTGTCTGACACCTGACGCAAACAGTCATACATCATTTTGTAGGTTTCATTAGCTAGGAAGAGCCCTTCATTGGCCCACAAATCATCCTCGGCTGCCCATGTGAGATCCACTAGATCTGCCATTCTTACCACGAAAACTCTTAAGAACTTCTTCGTAGTCCCAAGGGTCCAGCGAAGACCTCCACTGCATGTTTACTATGGCTGACAAACTGTGGAAACCCTACATCCTAGTTTAAATGCGGAAACCCTAACACACATGTATGATAGTTTAAACAATTATATATATATCCATCCTAAACTCAACCTAGTTAATATATTATTTAAATTAATATATTTTGATACATATATGTAAAAATTTGAAGAACATCTCCACCTTAACTTAATTCTTAATGCGTGCATTAAGAATTAAGTTAAAAAAATTTGAATAACATCTCCACCTTAATCTAATTCTTAATTCACTATAATGCATTAAGAATTAAGTTAAGGTGAGATGTTCTTCAAATTTTTACATATTAATTTAAATAATATATTATATATGAACATTAAAATAATTTTGTTTAAATTTAAATTTTATATATTTTCAAAAAAAAAATTAATGTATATAAGTGTATATAACGAAGAATCCCGAGGGATTGCCATGAAAGTAAAAATAACACTAGAAAGTACAAAGGCGCCTAAGTTGGAAATTATCACATGTAACAAGTTGAATGGCAATTCCGCGAAGCGGTGCTAACTCCCCTATTTATAGGGGAGCGGAGCAGAGCAGAACTCACACATATCCGGCTTCTACAAATACGTCTCCAGATTGAATCACCATGTCTCCATCAGCTACTATTTTTTCTGTCATTGTAATTGCTGCGATTCTCGGTTCAGCGGTAGCAACGAAGGGCTTGAATCCCGTCCACAGCGAGACACACATGGCGGAATTTATCAATACTTCGTGCAAGGTGACTCTGTATCCGCAAGTCTGCGTTTCCTCCCTCTTTTCTTACGCGGGGTCTCTGAAGGCCACGCAGAGCGATATCGTAAAGGCAGCCGTGCAGGCGAGCCTCGTTAATGCCCGCAATGCTTCCGTCTGGGCCACCGGCTTGA
>JZKD02S1135232.1:0-12896 GCA_000966675.3 Picea glauca | reverse complement strand
AAACAAGAGAGCCACCAAATACAAAATTTTCAAAGGAGTGACAATCATAGAAAATCATTGGACTAGCATGTGCAAGTGTCAAAAAATTATAGCACAAAACTTGACATCATCATTACAACTACAAAGAGTTCAAACCAAAAAGATGCAAGGTGAAACTTCCCTTAGAAATTGAGGAAAGTGTAAGGAAATATACCTAAATCCATGGCCTTCCATTTATCTCTAGGAAATATAAATAAGACTGGAAAAATTGGGGGACATAACAAAGCTATCTTGGGCTTCCATTTGTGAACATCATTTTTGGTGTACAATTTTTTTGCTTGATTTTCTCTTTATTCACTAACTAGAAAAAGTACAAGGATAAATTAATTGTGCATTAAATTAGCCATGAGTTAACACTAAAATTAGGCACAAAACCTGCACTCATCATTTCAAATAGGACTTCCTCTGCTTCATCTATTTTCCCATACTTGCAAAATCCATGAATAAGATTGTAATGTCCCCATCCTCTTGATAGAGGCTTGGAGAGACTCGATAGTCTAAATGTCCCCTCTAGACTATAGTCTCATGAGCTAAAGGGGACTAAGAGGCACCACAGTAATCACTATGAAGATAAATGTTATATTATTAAAGTGACTTTGGAAAAAAAAAAGGGAAAATTAAGTTAAGTGACTAATATGAGGAAAAGAGAAGAAAATAACTTTAGAAGCCAAGTAAATAATTTAAGTGAAAATTAGACATTGGAGTATAAAAGAAAAAGGAGGCCGCCTCACTCCACACTCTTTTCATTTTACACTTTACATCTTGAGCTCTTCAGCTTAGATATATTGAGGGTTTTGGGAGAACAAACCCTAGAGACCAATAAGGAGATGAAATATCCCCTTGTTCCTGGTCCAAGCTTGGCCAAGGAGGTGAAAGATCCCTCCCTCACCATTCTATCTAGCCATATGTTAATTTCTACAGTGGAAGAAGGAGATAGGGCATAGATCTGAAGGTTTTTTGTAGGTGGGGCAGACTGTTTGGAGGGGATCAGTTCGATTTAAGGAGAATGAGGGAGCTCTGAGGAAAAACTCTTCTTTGGAGTGTTTTTTAGGTCCAGGGCGCCATTCATCACCTTCTATTGGAGGATTTCTCCTGCTTATTATTTTATTATGGCCATGGAGCAAATTTCTGAACAGGGGCACACTGTCCATTGAGGATACAGTGATTTGGAGGGCTATATCTGAAGTTTTGACTGAGGGATCTCTTCATATGCACTATACATTCCCCGATATACAATTTGGCAGAATTTTTCAAGGGTTTAAAGGCCATTTTCAAGGAAGCCAAAATTCTTAGCTTGCTTCAGCCAGTTGGGGTGCATCATAACCAGATTTGAAGGTGCCAAGTCTTCAAGGGAAAGAAATTTATCTTGTATTGATTTGCAGACTGTTGTTGAAGGTCTAAGAGGTCTCACATCTCTATATTATTATATCTTGGTGGCATATTATTCCCATACTTCTTTATCTTTCTATATAATTCCAGATTTGCAGAACTTATGTATGGAGGTCAGCTAATTATCTAAATAAAGGTCGGATTTGAAGTTATTTGAGAATTATATTGTGTTATCTTTTGTATCTTGTGTTTTCCATGTGTTGTTGTGTTAAATCCAAGCTTCATATGCTATAAAAATCAACCAAAGTCATCCAACACAACCTTGAGAAGATAAACGTGCAAAAACACTCAATCAATAACATAAACAAATAAAAAATCAAACCTAAGGTCCCTAGCGAAACTGCTTGGGGACATTATAGTGGTATCAGAGCGCAAATCCTCCCAGCTTGTGGGGATTGGCGCATGCCTAAATTCAGTGGTATTTGTATGGGAAGCTCTATAAGATATTTTGAGGAACTTGAAGATGAAATGGGTGAATAAGGGGATGACAATGAGCAAGGAGTGCCACAAAATCTAGGTGGGGTGGTTAAGGAATTGAAAAAATCCATAGACAATACCCAGTTTTCCCTACAACATCATTTACAGGAAACATAAGAAACTATGCATAGAGGACAGGGTGATCTCAAGGAGGATTTGGAAAGAATGATAGCCAGCTAGGAGAAGATTTCACTTCTCATCATGCAGATCAATCATGCTAAGGTTGATCCAAATAAAAGTCGAAACAATGAGGCTAGTGGATCACAAGGGGGAACTAGGCATCATACAGAGACTGGTCATCATTTACATACTGAGGGACATAAATCATTTGGGGGAGCACCTTCTAGGGGATCAAACAACAACAAAGCTACACCTATACCCTACATGCCCACTTTCCTTGAAGCACAACAACAGGATAATTATTTTCTAGAGGTAGAAGATAACTTTGAGTAGTACTCAAGGGAGTATGCAACATTGAATGCAAGATTTAGGAGACAAGTCACATTAGATCAGTACTGTGGTATAAAGTACAGGGGGAGGAATAGGAGCTATCATATGGGAAACAATGAGTTAGAGAGTAGAGGAGAGAATATGGAGATCCCTACCTTTGATGGGTCAACCAAGACCTTTGCGCAGGCTTGGGTTCATAAGTTGGATGCCTATTTGCAGCGCAACCCCATGAGAGAGATGAATGCTATTAATTTTACCACTATCTACTTGGAAGGCAAGGCCCATGACTGGTGGTACCATGGCATGAATACCTTGTTACATAATCACATTATATCTTACTCAGAATTACACTGATGCTTATTGATAGGTTTGACCAGGGAGATCCTGAGCTAAATTTTTGTGAACTCACTCAACTAAGGAAGATAGGGTCACCAGAAACCCTTATAGAGGAGTTCTAGAAGGTGGTCGTAATGGTACCAGACATGTCACAAGCTAGGTTACCGATGATTTTCTCTGAGGGGTTGATGGAACCCCTATGAGGTTGGGTTAAGGATTTCAAGCCCAACAACCTATAAGAGACTATTTGGAGGACTAGGGATTTGATGGGATCAACAACAAAAACCAAGTTCACTCCAAGGCTACCACTAACCCAAGGAGTGAATGATCAAAGAGGAATGGATAAAGGTAAGGGATAGATGGATGAAGCTACTAAGAGAGAGTTAAGGAGAAAAATAATATGTTTTACATGCAAAGAACCTTGGGAGGCAGAGCATAAATGTATGGGAAAGGGAAATGTTCACTATATTGTGGTGGTTTTCGATAACGAGGAGGAATATGAAGTTGTCCATATTCAAAATATAGAGGCCAATCAACCAATAGCAGAAAATGTGCAGAATGAAGGAGGAGATGAAGCAGATCTTGGTCAAGCAGGGGATAAGAAGATCACTAATGCATCCATTAGCAGGGTCCCTAAGTAAAATAATTTCAGAATGAGAGGATTTGTCTAAGGGCCAAGGGTTTCTATGCTCATAGATGGGGGAGATTCACCTAACTTCATTGATTCAACATTGGTGAAAAGAAGGCACATACCTACAGTAGAGTTTGAGGGGTTTTGTGTGGAGGTAGCAAGAGGTAACACTATTCCATGTGACAATATATTCTAGGTTTGAACCTAACTTTGGGGAGGTATGACTTGATATGAGACTTCTATGTGATGGACTTACCAAACACCAATGTTATATTGGGATTCCAATGTCTTAGCACATTGGGGCCTATCACCACCAACTACAAGACCATGGAAATGTCATTCAATGTGGAAAATGGAAAAAGGGTGACTTTAAAAGAGATGTCGGGAAATGCATCAAGGGTGGTTACAGCCAAGCACATGGAGGCCATTTTCAGGAGGCAGGAAATAGTTTATGTAGCAAATTCCTTAGTATAAATTCACATAGACAAGGAAGGGCATCCACAATACTCCCATGAAATACAAAGAACAATTGATACTCATAGGAAGGTTTTTGAGCCTATTCCACCAGGGAAACCACCATATAGAGGATTTGAACACATCATAGATTTGGAGGAGGGTGCCAAACCAGTTATCACCACACCTTATAGACACCCTAATAAATACAAGGATGCGATATTTAAATCCACCAAGGCGTTTTTGGACATGGACCACATTAGGCCAAGATATAGCCCATTTGCATCCTTAGTGGTATTGGTGTAGAAGAAAGATCGTACTATGCACATGTGCATTGATTACAAGGCCTTGAAAAACAAAACCATAAAAATAAGGTACCCCATTCCTCGAATAGATGAGCTATTGGATGAGTTGCATGGCACAATCTACTTCACCACGATTGACTTGCGCTCTGGTTATCATCGAATCAAAATGAGGGAACAAGATGTTCCCAAGACAACCTTCAGATGCCATTATGGTCATTATGAGTTCATTGTTATGCCTTTTGGGTTGACCAATGCGCTAACCACTTTTCAGTCATGCATGAATCATGTCTTCAAAAAACAGTTGAGGAAATTTCTACTAGTCTTCTTTGTTGATGTGTTGATCTACAATAGAACATGGGAAGACCACGTTAGGCATGTGGATTAAATATTAAGCATCATGGAGGAACAATCCCTATATGATAAAGAATTAAAATGTGAGCTTGGGATGACTAAATTCCTTTATTTGGGACATATCATTGGAGAAAAAGGGGTATAGGTGCACCAAGAAAAAATCAAGCCATACTTGATTGGACAATACAGAAAATACTTACAAAACTTAAGGAATTCCTTTTCATCTGCAGTTATTACAGGAGGTTTGTCAAGGGGTTCTCTTAGCTTTTCACAACATGACAGATTTGACCAAAAAGTGTGCATTCAAGTGGATCCATGAGGCACAATTGACATTTGACAGGATGAAGAAAGTAAGGAGCACTTGTCCAGTTCTCTCTTTACTAGATTTTTCTTAGCCATTCTTTTTGGAGTGTGATTCATCAGGGGAGGGAATTGGAATAGTTCTTATGCAAAGTAGGCATCCCATTTCCTATGAGAGTTGAACGTTGAGAGGGATTGAGCTACTATACACCATATATGACAAGGAAATATTGGCTATAATGCATGCTCTATCTAAGTTCAGGAAATATACGATAGGGGAAAAATTTGTAGTCAGGATTGATCATAGTAGTCTCAAGTACTTCTTAGAGCAAAAAGACCTCAATGAGAGACAAAAAAAAATGGGTGAGCAATATCTAGGCCTATGAATTTGACACATAATTTTTCAAAGGGAAGAACAATGTAGTTGTTGATGCTATGTCTAGAAGACCCTCAGTTTACGCCATGACATACATATCAGTTTATCGGAAGGCGAACTTGTTGGTAGAGTATTCCAAAAACAAGTTTGCATGTGAGTTGATGTATGGACAAGTGCAATATGACAACTACAGGATCGTAGATGGAATCATATACTATAAGGGGAGAATATTCTTAGTTCTTGAATCCTTGTTCAAGGTAAAGGTGTTGCGGGAATTTCATGACTCACCCTTAGCAGGAAATCAAGGGTTCATCAAGACATACAAACATGTAAGATAAAGTTTTGCATGGAAGGGTATGAAGGAAGATGCCATGCACCACGTCAAAGAATGTACCACTTTCCAGGAAAACAAGGATGAGCACACCCACCCAACAGGTTTATTGCAACCATTTCCTATTCCAGAGCACAAGTGGGAAAGTATCTCCATGGATTTCATTAGAAGGTTATGCAAGACACAGGGCAAGGATTGCATCTTTGTGGTGGTGGATCAATTAACCAAGATTGCTCATTTTTTTTCCATTTCCATTGATTACAACGCATCACATGTGGAATATTTTTTCTTTAGGGAGGTCTTCCATTTGCATGGGTTACCTAAAACCATTGTGGTGACAGAGATAGTAGATTTATGAGCACCTTTTGGCAGGAATTGTTCAGGATAGTGGGCATAGAGTTAACTCCCAACACTAGCTATCACCCCCAAACAAATGGCCAAACAAAGATAGTCAACAAGTGGTTGGAGGGGTATCTCAAGAATTATGTGTCAGAACAACAAAAAGCATGGGTTAAGTGGATACACTTGGGTGAATATTGCTACAACACCACCTACCACATGTCCATTGGTATGTCTCCTTTCTGAGCTCTATATAGTTATGACCCCCTCACTTTTATGGAGATTGTATTTGGATATGGTAGAGAATCCATGGTAAAGGAATGGATTCGAGTGAGCCATGACATACTTAGAGAGATCAAGGATCACTTGCAGAGGGCACAAAATCAACAGAAATTACAAGAAGATAAACACATGGTGGAGCATACTTTTGAGGTAGGGGACCCAATTTATTTGAGGATCCAACCATATAGGAAAGCAACCATAAAGAAGAATGGCACTAAGAAACTCAAACCTCATTTTTATGGGTCGTACAGGGTGAAGAGAAAGGTGGGAACAGTTTCATATGAGATTGAGTTACCACAAGAAAGAAAAATACATAATGTTTTCCATGTGTCATGCCTAAAAAGGGAAATAGAACAACACATTGTGATTAATAAATGGATGCCTCCAGTAGATGAGGAAGGAAAATCAATTTTGATACCTGAGGAGATTTTTGAGTTTAGCGAGAGGAGATTAAGAAACAGAAACATCAAAGAATACTTGGTCAAATGGAAGAATTTTCCCATATAGGATGCTACTTGGGAAGGTGAACAAGTTGGACATAAGGCAGGATCAAAATTGCTTATGGGAAAACAATTTCCAGTAGGGGAGACAGTAATGTATCCCTCCTCTTGATAGAGTCTTGGAGAGACTCAATAGTCTAGATGTCCCCTCTAGAATATAGTCTCATGAAAAAAAGGGGACTAAGAGGCTCCAAAGTAATCACTATGGGGATAAATGTTATATTATTAAAGTGACTTTGGAAAAAAAAAAAGGGGAAAATTAAGTTAACTGACTAATATGAGGAAAAGTGAAGTAAATAACTTTAGAAGCTAAGAAAATAATTTAAGCAAAAATTAGACAATGGAGTATAAAAGAAAAAGGAGGGCTCCTCACTCCACACTCTTGTCATTTTACACTTTACATCTTGAGCTCTTCAACTTACACATTTTCAAGGTTTTGGGAGAACAAACCCTGGAGACTAGCAAGGATGTGAAAGATCCCTTTGTTCCTGGTCCAAGCTTGGTTAAGGAGGTGAAATATTCCTCCCTCTCCATTCTATGTAGCCACGGGTTAATTTCTACAATGGAAGAAGGAGACAAGGCATATATATGAAGGTTTTCTACAAGTGGGGAGCACTATTTGGAGGAGATCGGTTCAATTTGAGGAGGAGGAGGAGGGGGATCTAAGGCAAAAATATTCTTTTGAGTGTTTGCTAGGTCTAGGTCACCATTCCTCACCTTCTATTGGAGGATTTCTCCTGGTTATTATTTTATTATGTCCATGGAGAAAATTTCTGAAGAGGGGCACACTGTCCATTGAGGATACAATGGGTTGGAGGGATAGATTTGAAATTTTGACTGAGGGATCTCTTCATATGCACTATACATTCCCAGATCTACAATTTGGAAGCATTTTGCAAGGGTTTAAAGGCCATTTTCAAGGAAGCCTAAATTCTTAGCTTGCTTCAGCCAGTTGGGACACATCACAACCAAATTTGAAGGTGCCAAGTATTCAAGGGAAAGAAATTGATCTTGTATTGAATTGCAGGATATTGTTGTAGGTATAGGAGGTCTTACACCTCTATATTATTGTATCTTGGTGGCATATTTATCCCAGACTTATTTATCTTTCTATATCATTCCAAATCTGTAGATCTTATGTATGGAAGTCGTCTTATTATCTAAATAAAAGTTAGATCTAAAGTTATTTGAGCATTCTTTTGTGTTATCTTCTGTATCTTTTGTTTTACATGTGTTTTTGTTTTATATCCAAGCTTCATATGCTATAAAAATGAACCGAAATCATCTAGTGCAACCTTGAGAAGATGAACCTGCATAAAATCTCAATCAATAACATAAACAGATAAAAAATAAAACCTAAGGTTCCTAGCAAAACTGCTTGGGAACATTACAAAGACTCATATGTGACTGCTGACACAAATACACTTTCTTAACTCTAAATATAAAAAGAAAACAAAGTTTCTTCAAGGGAGAGGAAATTGAATCTCTTAAATTCCATAGGGTTGTGACTACCAACTCTACAAGTGCTCATATGGCATTCCTAATACATGCTTTTCCATGTTGAAAAGTTGGTTATCATTGATTTCAACCCTAGAAGAAATCCAAAAGCCCCTAGAAGTAATGGGTGATGTCAACAATTGAAGAAGTCGAGAAGCATCTAGAAGTAATGGATGTATTTGAAGAAGTATCCAAAGTGGTCCCTTTATGGCATAGCTTTAAGCATGGCCCTCATGGGAAGATGCTTTGAAGAAGTCTACAAGAAACCATTGAAGTATGGTTAAGTGTTTAAATGGTTAAGAGGTCTCGAAGGTGTGGTAATTAAGCCCAAAGTTGATTTGAGAAAAAGAGTATGCAAGACATTGCAAATACATGCAAAACCCTCATAGATGGATAGTCCTCATCGTGTTGTTTCCAATTGTAGGTTGCATTCCATGTGGTTCCTCATGACTGAGAAGTTATGCCCTCTTAAAGATGAAGCCTTGAAGTATGGTAAAAAATCCTTGGATCTAAGGACAAGAAGTTACAAGTTGGCCCCAAAATTAATTAAAGATGCCCCATTACTCATGCATATGGGGCTATCCAAATATGTAATTTAAAGAATATTTTATAAGGTCCAAAATCCTATCATATTTGAGGGTTGAGGAAGTCAAAAACCTACCCCTATATGGCTATTGGGATATGTGAAATACCAGGCCACTAGGAGGAGAAGGGGTTCCATACTATGTTATTATATTTTGTTCCATAACAAAGCAAAACAACTGGGAGTGGGAAATTATAGATCATAACAAAGGGGTTTAATTTTATATAGCATCCTAACAGACCACAAGTCTCAAGGAACTCCATAGAGAGTGCCTTCTTTTTTGGTTTCATCCTTTTCCAAGGAAACCCAAGGAGAATTTACTACCTAATCCACCTAGGATTCTCGGGTTCATTATGCTCATAAGTCTCATCTCACTCCTCTAGTTATGGTTCAAATTATTCTCTCCAGATTGAATTATCCCAAGGTCATAAATCTTCCCTCTCTCCTGAATAGAAGACAAAAAATGAAGGAAGGAATCCCCTTTACACCAAAACTCAACATTATAAATGCATGCACTTTTTATGACACTTGTCATATACGGAAACACCCTTTATCACACATGGTAATTTGTTCCCCTCACTTAGGAACTTGGGATAAACATAACATAAACTTAGGCTTGGAATTTAAGGAATATTGTATTATACTCCTTGGCTTAGTCCCCTATATTAAGACGTTCTCATAAGACCTTAGCCCCATTTCCCTATCGTGGAGTCCTAGCCCACCATACTCACTTGTCTCGGGTTTGGAGTAGTGATGTAGTTTATTAATATGATTGTGTGATTACAAAATACAAAGCTTGGATTACCAGAGAAAACATACAGGATCACTAGCCTGATATTACAAAGTCACCCTCACCTAAACATTCATACATACAAGAGACTCTGGCCCAAAAACCATCCTAGCTCACTCGCTTATATGAATAGGTATGCATAAATATATCTAGTTACCACTTGGAGGTATTACAAGTAGAGTTTAGATTGTTCTAGATAGTGGTAGTGATGGAAATTCCCAATATTTGGTAGGGGCAAAGTTTGTAGTCGGGACTGATCATAACAGTCTCCAGTACTTCTTAGAGCAAAAAGACCTCAATAGGAGACAAAAAAAAATGGGTGAGCAATATCCAGGCCTATGACTTTGATATAGATTTTTTCAAAGGGAATAACAATGTATTTATTGATGCTCTATCTATAAGACCCTCATTTTATGCCATGATAGACATATCGGTTGATTGGAAGGCCCACTTGTTGGTGGAGTATTCCAAAAACAAGTTTTCATGTGAGTTGATGCATGTATAAGTGCAATATGACAACTAGAAGATCATAAATGAAATCATATACTATAAGGGGAGAATATTCTTGGTTCTTGAATCCTTATTCAAGGTGAAGGTGTTGCAAGAATTTCATGACTCACCCTTAGCAGGGAATCAAGGGTTCATCAAGACATATAGATAGGTAAGAGAAAGGTTTGCATGGAAGGGTATGAAGGAAGATGGCTTGCACCACATCAGAGAATGTACCACTTTCCAGGAAAACAAGGATGAGCACACCCACCTAGCAGGTTTATTGCAACCACTTCTTATTCCAGAGCACAAGTGGGAAAGTATCTCCATGGATTTCATTACAGGGTTTCCCAAGACACAGGGAAATGATTACATCTTTGTGGTTGTGGATCGATTAACCAAGTTTGCTCATTTTTTTCCATTTCCATTGATTAAAGCAGGTGGAAGATTTGTTCTTTAGGAAGGTCTTTCGTTTGCATGGATTACCCAAAACGATTATGAGTGACAAAGATAGTATATTTATGAGCACATTTTGGTAGGAATAGTTTAGGACAATGGGCACAAAGTTAAGTCCCAACACTAGTTGTCACACCCCTAAAGATATGGCCAAAAAAAGATAGTCAACAAGTGGTTGGAGGGGTATCTCAGGAATTATGTGTCAGGACAACAGAAAGCATGGGTCAAGTGGCTACACTTGGGTGAATATTTCTACAACACCACCTACCACATGTCCATTGGTATGTCTCCTTTCCTAGCTCTATATAGTTATGACCCCCTTACTTTTGTGGAGATTGTATTTGGAGACCATAGAGCACCCATGGTAAAGGAATGGATTCTAGTGAGAAAGGACATACTTAAAGAGCTCAAGGATCACTTGCAAAGGGCACAAAATCAGTAGAAAATACAGGAAGATAAACACATGGTAGAGCGTACTTTTAAGGTATGGGACCTAGTTTATTTCAGGCTCTGACAATATAGGCAAGCAACCATAAAGAAGAATGGAACTGAGAAACTCAAACCTCATTTTTATGGGTTGCACAGGGTGAAGAGAAAGGTGGGAATATTTGCATGCGAGCTTGAGTTACCACAAGAAAGCAAAACACATAATGTTTTCCATGTGTCATGCCTAAAAAGGGAAATAGGAAAACACATTATGGTTAATAAATGGCTTCCTCCAGTAGATGAGGAAGGAAAATTGATTTTGATACCTGAGGATATTTTAGAGGTGAGCGAGAGGAGATTGAGAAACATAAACATCAAATAATAATTGGTCAAATGGAAGAATTTTCCCATAGAGGATGATACTTGGGAAGGTGAACAAGTTCTACATGAGGCAGGATCAAAATTGCTTGTGGGAAAGCAATTTCCAGTAGGGCAAACTGTAATGTCCCCCTCCTCTTGATAGAGGCTTGGAGAGACACAGTAGTCTAGATGTCCCTTCTAGCTTATAGTCTCATGAGAAAAAGGGGACTAAGAGGCACCAAAGTAATCACTATGGGGATAGATGTTGTATTATTAAAGTGACTTTGGAAAAAAAAAATTGAAAATTAAGTTAAGTGACTAATATGAGGAAAAGTGAAGAAAATAACTTTAGAAGCCAAGAAAATAATTTAACTGAAAATTAGACACTAGAGTATAAAAGAAAAAGGAGGGCGCCTCACTCCACACTCTTGTCATTTTACACTTTACATCTTGAGCTCTTCAACTTAGACATTTTGAGGGTTTTGTGAGAACACACCCTAGAGATCAACAAGGAGGTGAAATATTCCCATGTTCTTGGTCCAAGTTTTTCCAAGGATTTTAAATATTCCTCTCTCACCATTCTATTCAGTCGTAGGTTGATTTCTATAGTGGAAGAAGGAGACATAGCACAAATCTAAAAGTTTTCAGTAGGTGGGGCGCATTGTTTGGAGGTTATCTTTTACTTTCCTTTTCTATGTATACTTAATGGGTCAATATATATGTTAACCAACTTGGTTCAAATTTTGGGGTTGAATTGGTTGATTCCAACAAGTTTAAGGTCATATGTTGGTGGAATGGAGTGGAGGATGAAGGCTCTACATGCCAAAGTGATGTATCTAAGTATAACTATTTAAAATGGTGTAGGTGAGAAATTTTAAGGTGATAACACACTTGGTATCATCCACAAAATGTAGGAAAGTACTTGAGGGTTGCCAACTAATGTTTTCCTTGGAAAAAAGATTAGAAACAATATACCTCAATGAAAAAATATAAAAAGAAGCAAAATGAAGAACATGGAAAGATGATTGAATCTTTCCATGAAGATCTTATGGTATAGTCGTCTAGAAATAAAGCACTTGAAGAATAAATTTTTTCAACTAAGTCCTCTTTAGAAGAAATAAAGGAATCCACTACGATGAGAGAGGTACAAATAGATAATTTAAGGAGGCGACTTTTAGCTGTTGAAGAGGAAAAAGATGCCCAACTTTTTGACATATAGAGATAACTTTTGGCTATGGCAGAGGAGAAAAAGAGCCAGTCACTGAATTGAACAGATTCACAATGGTTTTAGAAGAAAATTCTTGTCTTCAGGACATAATAAGGGAATTGGAAACGACTCTTGATTATGACAAGAAGGATAATGAATTCAAAGAGAATTGTGAGCAGTTGATGTCAAAACGTCAACCTCTGAGGGTCGTAAATCAAAATGGAAATGGTAAGCCAAAATCAATTGGAGTGCTCGATGAAACATCCGAAAATGAAAAACCAAAATTTGTGCAGGTTCTTGAGAAGCCAAAACCAAGTGGAATGACTTGAAATAGAACACAAAAGCGGGTTCCTGAGAAAAAGAAAAAACCAAGAAAAAAAAATGGAGGTTGGTGACAAATCTTCATAATTTGTTTTCATTGTTAGTGACTTTATGATGAATATATATATGTGTGTGTGGGTGTCTTGTATACATTGTTTATAATCAGTCACAACCATGGTGTTGGTAGTGTGTGTGTGTGTGTGTGTGT
>JZKD02S1135221.1:0-11635 GCA_000966675.3 Picea glauca | reverse complement strand
ATGACATAGAGATAGATCTAGATTTATATGTTGACCTAGATTTTGAGAATGCCAAAAATAATAAAACCCATCAAGGCATGTTGTTTTACCTCTATTACTCATTATCTTTAACCTGCACACAAATCTTGATTAATCCACTCACATAAAGAATATTACTTTTCATATTCGTCAAATCAAAGCTCATACCTACTATGATATGCTCTGCCAACCTCAAGGAAACTCATATCAGCAAAGAAAACAAACTGGAAAAGAAAAATTGTAAATCAAATGAATGAAAATGATGTTCTCTTTGTAACACATTTTCTGATCTCCACCCCTTCTTGGAAAATATAGAATAAACCCTAACCATAATATGATCTGATCCAAGACTCCAAAAGGTGCACTGCAATCTCACATGTTTCCGCCTCAAACGGTCATTTCAACTCGGGTGTACTGCAATCTCATGATGTCTGGGCCTCCAAACAGTTCATTGCAATCTCAATATCTCTCTACCTCTAAAAAGTCCTTTCAATTTGGGTGCAGTGCAATATCATAATCTCTAAGCCTCCAAATGGTCATAATTTCCATTTCAGTAGGTTCCATTCCTCCAAATATCTTGTCACTGGACACAAACCTTGACATAGACCATGACCTAGACCACCACATACAGCTAGATCTAGATTTAGACATTGACCTAGAGCTTGATGTAGACCATGACATAGATCCCCTTAAATCCATCTAAGACTGGGCATAACTTATACTCAATCCTTCATCCTATCTTCACTCAATTCCTGAGTGCACTATGCATATACCTTTTGTACAACCCTTGCACCTATATCACCCCACATATTGGTGCTCTAACCATTTCTCTATCCCTGAAAACACTTTCAAGCCTAACCCCTTAGGCCTAAGATGTCCCCATACCATTATACATATTTATTCATAAAGGGGTTTGGTATATATTAATTTTTTTATCTATTGCATTAAGAGTGTGCATGTGCTCCTACAACTTTACTGATTTGGTCGTTTATGCTCAGTAGGAATGCACGCGTGTTCCTACTAGCCATTTTTTGGTGCCAAGCACACCCCACCTCATCTATATCATGGTCGACAAAAATCCACGACAACTTCAAACATGTGTCAGTGCACCTTGCACATGGTCGACCACTATCTATTGCACCAAGTTTCACCAGCAATGAAAGGATAGTGACCAAGGAGGCTAGATGAAACATGATGTCCTGAAATGAAAAGAGAAGGAAAGGATGGTATGTACTCCACATTTTTTGTCTTGAACACCAATCTTATCGCAGCCAAGGGAGAGGCATACATGAAAAATGGAAAATATGGTGGCAACTAACCCATGTCTGAGTTTTTTGTTATGTCCATGCAGTACAAAAAAATATACCGGAGCGATTGTTGTGAGGCCCAACATGAAAAGAGTAAATATCTTGGAGCATAAAAATGAATAAGAAAGCATACAAACCAACTCGATGGAAGCCCCTATGCCATTTATGGTTCTCATGAGGAGGTTGTCAGGTCATACATATTGCGTAGATAGCAAATAAATTCATGAGAGAAGATACGTATGGAAGAACTACTCAATAGATTATGAAGAGGAACAATGCATTCACGTTACCAAAGAGAACTCAAAATTCTTTGTATTCTAACTCCATCCTGATCGACAATGATCTGATGAACTAGCCAACTACAATTTTTAGTCCCTATATGTCTCCATATTTGATAAGTGCAACCTACGTGCAGAGATCTAGCCACTTGCAACTATTAAATAACCTAAATGAAACACCAGAAAACATATGAGAGATGAACAAATGTAATGTTAAAGTTGCAATGACACCCAATTCAGCTAGTTGCCTGCCCGATCTTTATCTCTAGCAATAGCACTACAGTTCCATGCATTGGCTCTACACACTGTACATGGCCTTTCAATTTACTAGCATATATTCTATTGCAATTATCATTACCCATATTTCGGTTCCAACACCCATACAATGTGCTACTCTACCAATATGAATATAATTGTCAACGGTGGCGTGTCATGGCGCGAAAGTTGCAAAAGGAAGGTTGTTCGACTCTTTGTGGATTGCTTGTCATCATATTCGATTCTTCACCCCCATTGCAGATTGGGGATTAGTTACCCAACTCACTTATAACATTAATGTTAATATCCTTGTCATCCTCTTCATTCATTCCATCAAAGAATACATTTCATAACGCTCTTCATTCATTCCATCAGAGAATACATGTCATAACATTCATGGCTTTCGTTTTCTTCACAAAATTCTTTGCAAAGTATGACTTACGGGTTGTTGCAGACTATATTGAAGAATAGACTAATAAAAATATCGAAAGCATGAATTCAAATTGTTGGGGAAATTAAATAGGCGCTACAGAAATTCTTGGTTCCCATTTCTACAAAGTGCAAATGATTTGCATGACAAATTACTAGTATAACAAGCCCCCAGAAACAATTCATCCTCTTCTATTCCCTGATTTTTCTCATCACATAAACATTGTGCTATCATCATCGACAAGCATATTTCCAGCACCTTCTCTTATGCATGCTTATAACATATAAAAACAAGAGAGTTAGTTGAGACATGATCAACTTGCTCTTTCCTTTACTCCATACACCAGCATTCAATAAAATCTTCAAGCTATGAGAAACATCCAGGAGCATCTCAAACAAATCTTCATCGAATATCGAAATCCTGGGTCAAGTCACATGGAAACAGAACCAAGATGTTGTAGTCTCGACATAGGGACACATTAAGCACATCAAGACAGACATAACCCCCAAGAAAGAAGGAGATAACTGTGGGGAAGGATATTCAACAACTTTCTTATTTCTCTTTTAAGATTATTTATACAATAGGTAAATGGTTGGAGCGGTTTCACCCACTCCAACTAATCATTTTTTAGGCGATCTTTATCCTTTAGTACATACATTCATATATATTTACTTGACTTTATCCATTCTATGTCTAATGTCTAATAATACATATATGTGATGATTATTAGGGCCTAAGAGGCCTCCTCAACACATGGACATTATAAAGAATTAAAGGTATATGACTACCCATTCAATTGAGCTTGTTTATGCTTTGTAAAGCACTATTGTATGAAGAAGAAGAGGAAGAGATGACACTATCACCACTGCAATTCTAGCAAGTTTGTTTTGAAGGTTTATCTTAAGATATAGTAATTCCTTAAATGAAACTCATGTCGAAATTGTAGTGGATGAATAGTTTGTTGTCTGTGATAGCCTCACATGATGCATTCTCTTAGGGTATTTTGTGGGTAGGATTCCACCAAACTATGTAATAAATGCCTAGGTTAAAGGAAGCCTCAAGACCCCATCGCTCGAATTGTACAACAACTCATAGAATAATCAAAGTCTATCTTTTTCAAAACAAAATTAAGGAAGATAATCATGTCAATTATTTATGGTTAGTAGCCTTTGTATTTGTAGAAATATCGTTGTTACATGTGATATGAAAGGTATCAAATATTCCATGTGGATGAAGCCACACGACTGAATTGTGTGGTCTACGTTCAACTCCTAAGCCTTCCCCCATGGTTCTAGGAATTTTTGGAAGATATATCTACTCCTATTAAAGAATTCATCCATCATCTATTAAAATTAAAAGTCCTACATAAGTATATTCCTTTTACTTTGTATTATGATGTTGTTTGTGTGATAAAGTTGAGTGTTCCTTCCATTGTAAATATAAGTTAGGTGTTGAGAGTATCTATGAATTTATAGGTAAGGGAAAATATTGTTCATCATAGGCTCAATCTTATCATTTGTCCATAAGAGAGCATGCTTATGTGAGGTGTATTGGCCATCCTTATTGGACCTATATTTACATTAAAAAAATTCTTTGGTAGTATAATTGTCATGTTCTAGCTTGGGTGGCTTTTCATGGCCATTATAAGGCATTAGGGGTATATTGCTACCCATTCACTTGGGCTTGTTTATGCTTTGTATGTTGTTAGAGTATAATTAGGAAGTAACAACAATGTTACCACTCCAAGTTTGTTCCGAATGATTATCTCATGATATAGTAATTCCTTAAATGAAACCCATGCGGTTATTCGAGTTGATGAATATTTTGTTGTCTATAATTGCCTCATATGGCGTAGTATGTTAGGTTATTTTGTGGGTTGAATTCCACTAAATTATGTAACAAATTCCTAGGTTAACGAAGCCTTCAAACCTTCTCTCTCAAATTGTAAAAAAACTCATAGCCTAATCAAAGTCTATTTGCTTAGTGAATAATTAAGAGAGATAATAATATCACTAAGGTTGTGGTTAGTAGTGGTTCAATTTGCCTCAATATATTGGTTGCATGTGATCTGAATGGTATGAAATTTTCACTTTAGGTGAAGCCACACAATTGATTGTTGGGTTTAGGTTGACCTCCAAGGCCTTCCCTTATAGTTATAGGATTTTTTGGACTATATATTTGTTAGAATTGGAAATTTCAACTATCATGAGACGTAGTGACTCCTTACCCACAAATGTGTGTCTATCGTTGACTTGATTTGTTAAAGGAAATCAAGGTAGGATTGATAATTAACCATTAATGGATAAGGTCAATTACCTCGATGAATCTTCAATCATTTCTCATGATAACCAAGTTGAAAAGGATTCAACCTCCAATGATGATGATCATTGCATCAAGTGGTAAAAAAGGGTAACAAGGCTTCCACAACATGAAATCCTTTTTTTCTAAGAGATCAACCAGTTCAGGGTCACCTTTGTCCAAGCATGTGGAATGAACCATATGAAAGGAACATGCTACATCCGCTCATGCCACCCACTCATATATAAGAGGGGACATGAGTCAAAAAGTATAGTCTCGACCTCTTATATTCAACTCATAAGACAATGATGAGGGAAGGGATGTGAAAATATAGGGAGAATGAAACACACCCAACTCCCTAACTAAATTTTAAGGGACGGGGTATTAAATTTTCATTTTTCCTCGACCACATCAAATACTCTTCAAAGGGATACCATATCCTTCTACTTGTCGAGATATTTCCAACGACTATAAATCTATCTCAATTTGAGTTATGTTTCAAAAGATATGGCCTCTTCAAGTTTTATTAAGTCTTCTTCCATAATAATGCCACATGGAACCCAGATGGATCCACGTCACTATCTAATGCAAACATGGCTTCTGGCATGGCACCTGCTACCTTTTCTTCGAGAATCTTGGCCTAACTGGTCCCAAGACCTTGGTCAATTTTCCAAAATCTTATACACCCAAAGGCCCTATCTGACACGATCTGGTGCTCAAGGTATGTGGCCCTGTCATAAGGTGCCACTTGTCCATCAAACATTAGTTAAGCAAAGTCATTTGACGTCCCACTGAGTTACTGAACCATTGGCCTTACTTGCAGTAGTACATATTGGAAAAATTGTGACGTTCTATTTGCGACGTTATGGACAAAATTAGCCATACTATCAAAAAATAGAGGAAATTTTAAATTTTTTTCGCCATATTGCCCGATAAAATTGTTATTGCAATATACTACTAAAAATGTCGCTCTTGCAATGAAGTTCGGAGGACGTCGCTCTTGCGATGACTATAAATTTTCATCTCTCTTGCGACATTGGTGAAATATTCGTTGCACTTGCGATGTTGTGGACACTAGGTTTTCCCCACCCCAACGGTCACCTAGTATTTGACCAAGTCAACTTTGACTTGGTCCACTATTATCAGAATTGCGACATTATAAAATCTATAAATATGTTGCATTTTATGGATGTTGCGACAAGTTTGCTATAATAACAACAGTTCAAAAAGCGTATAAGTCGGTCTTCTTGGTGAACAAAAACCATGTATTTGTTCAGTATATGTCTGTGGGGAAGAATGTCAGAAAACATTAGAGGTGGGAAAAAAATTAAAGAGGGTGAAAAGGGTGACGGTAAATGTTATTTCCCTTGCAAAAATTGTTGTACTAGACGTCCCGAAAGAGTTTTAAAAGCAACAGCTAAAACAAATTGTAGAAAATATCGGCACATGGACGGGGTAACAAATGAATATCGTCCCATGGTAATTAGCTATATATATATTCATTATGTGTTTTAATATTTATTGTATTCTCAAACTTTTATATTGTTTTATACATGCACTAATTTTTCATGATTGTTTGTAATTATAAAGTTAGATATCGCCCCTAACTCTATGCACAAAGCACCAAGTAGTAGCAGAAACGATGTTGTCCAAGATGAAGAACTTGAAGCAGATAATGAATATCAGGTTAATGATCCCATGGAAGTAGATGACAATAATAACATAGTTCAAGATGATGAGACAAATCAAATGATCCAAGACTTATTCGGTCATCTAGATGAGGATCATGGGGACAATAGTGATGGTATTTATGATGAACCTCTGATTGAAAAGGAAAATAAACGACTTTATAAAGGGTCAAGAGAAAGTATTCAATCCACTACATTGTTTCTGGTGAACTTAAAGGTTACAAATCATTTGTCAAACACTTGCATGACATAGATACAAAGCTATGTAATATGTTTCATCACATCTACATAAAGGTTGACTTTTCTCCATTTTTTTTTAGTGTTAATTAATGTGTAAAATTAAAATGCAATATTTACAATTACTATTCTTTACATAAACTATTTATTTTTTATGTTTTAGATTGTTAGGTGAATTTATGTTACCCTCGTCAAATATTTTACCTTGCACATATCGAGATTTACATGCCATTATGAAAGACATTGGAATGGAGTATCAAAGTATAGATGCATGTCTTGATTATCATATTATATATTATGGACAACATGCGTCGAAAACAAAATTCCTGATATGTGGTATCAGTAGATATCGAACTGATCAAGCAACAAAAATGGTCCCTCGAAAGGTTCTCCGGCATATTCCCATAATTCCACGTTTGCAACGACTATTCAGGTGCCAAAACATAGCACATTTTATGGATTACCATGCACGAAAGAGAATTGAATATGGAATTCTTCGAATGCCTGCAGATGGTTATGCATTTAAGGAAATCGCTGCAAAATGGTCATAATTGATAGATGAACCTCATAATGTTAGGCTTTCATTGGCAATTGATGGTGCTAATCCATTTGGAGAGCTTCGATTTGTTTACTCAGTCTGGCCTATTTTTGTTATCAACAATAAAATTCATCCTTGGATTTCAATAAAGAGGGAGCACATAATGTTGACAATGATTATTGCAGGTATTTGTTTACATTAACTTTTCGAATGTAAATTTTTCATTTTTCTATATTTTTGCATAACATATTTTATTTATTTATTTACGTATATATACATACCATGGTAGTAATTTCGTGTAATTTCAAATAATTAGGTAAGTATGAAGTTAAATATATGCATGTGTACATCGAACCTCTTATTCACGAGCTACTAAAGTTATGGGAGGGAATCACTATGTATGACATCTGTAAACCAATTGGGTAGAAGAGATTACAATGTCGTGAAACACTTTTATGGACAATTCATGATGCCCCAGGATTAACAAATTGTTGTGGTATGTAGCATTCCATATTGCATGCTTGAATAGTATATAATCAATTGAATATATCATGCATATTGTTTAAATAATCATTTCGTATATTAATAATTCACATTAATCCATGTGTTGCGGGTCTTGAAACAAAGGGTAAATTTGCATGTCTAGTTTGTGGTCCTAAGATGAAATCTCGTCGGTCAAAAAGTTTAGGAAAGAAGATGTTTGATGAGTATAGACACTTCCTCTTTAAGAACCATAAGTATTGTACTACTGAAAAAGATCTTTTCAATGGGAAACAAGAGACTGGACTAAAACAACAAAGAATGACACCTCGCCTATGGAAGTTGGCATATGAGAGAATTAATCCTCGAGGTATGCATTTTGTTTATGTATCGTAAATGGAATCATGTTTTGAAATTTTATTTTAATTATTCATTTTATTTTATCGCATTGAATAAATAATGTTCTGATTTGTTTTATGCTTCATCAATGTCGTCGTCGTGAAGGTAGTAATAATGGGCTTCCACGAGGAATGAAATGTTATCCCACTCAATTCATGAGGTTGTCTTACTATGATGACCTAAAAATAGTTCATTTATTTGATACAATGTATATCAGGAATAATGTGACAGAAACATTATGGCAAATCATAGATGGCAGGAGGGATAAAGAAAAAAATGTCAAAATTTGTAATGACATTCAGGAAGCGAATCATGAAATTCAAAGTGTGATCCGATAAAATAATGATGGAGACCAAAATAACCTTCCATGGTTATTAATAGAGAAACAAAGCAATAGTGTAAAAGAGGTCATTCAAAATATTAAATTTCCCATAGGTTTTTGTAACCCTTTTTTAATATCATTCAAGGGTTACATATTCTATAGGTTTAATATTCTTTTTTTTTTTTCATTTATTTTTTGGTTTGAATTTCCTCGAATATTACTCTTAATTCTTTGTTTATGCTACATAAATGGATTACACTCATTTAGAAATAATAAATTAATCACCTAATTCTTCTATCACACCTCAGATAAAGAAAACTTCAATGTTGAAAAAAATCAATATAGAATGTCTTAAAAACTATAGACAAGTACTTTTTGCATAATGAGTACACAAAACAATCTATTTCCATGAAGAGTGTAGAACTTAGACATCGACATTAATAGATCACCTACACGTGATATCATGGAAACATATTTGGGGGAAAATGTCCATAAGTTGGATGTTTATGAAACAATCCCAAAGATGAATGCTCTCGAGATAAGATAATGCACTTGTTAAGCGACAAATGCTATAGTGTGATCATCATACCCACATTGTACAATATAGTCCACATTGTACAATATAGTTGGGGTAGACACAAAGAAATGTTGATAAATTATACTACTTTTTACAATAATTTAAATAATATTAACTCAAATTAAATATTAGTATAGATTTATCATCAGCAGATCAACATTCCAGTAGCGGAAGATCATTTGCGAGGGATGTCGCACTACCCAGTACGGAAGACTCGGGTCGGCTCATTGATATTGCAGCACCGCAAGACTTTCAGGTGATACCACCTGATCGAACTTTCCCTTCCATCCCTAAATCCTTACACAGGCGGGCTGGAAAGCAGTATCCAGTAAACCAGCCTAGGGAGCTTCACCAAGCCAATTCCTTCCATTATCAGTAATGCTACTATTTTTATGTTAGTTACTGTTGAGTTCCTTTCGTGAAACGATACGTTATGTGTATATTGTTGTTGTGGGAGATCTAAGATCGCATTCGCCTTGTTCAATACAATATTTGCATGGCTGAGAAGCACGCAAAATGCATTCTGTATTTCGTACTTTCATGTGACTAGATTCGTGTAACTCTTTCAACTAATAGCAAGCCACATTGACAGATTCTTGCATATGCATATTATGATAACGAAATGCCCATTTCACAATTTTTGGAATCAATTTTGTTTTAAAAAAAAATAGCAGAAGAAAAAATACTGATGATGAAAGGAGGACAAGGCTGAAGGAAATATGTATCCTTATTTAAAGATTTAAAAACAAACAAGCATGTTCTTTGTCTTCGTCAAACGTATATGCAATAGTTTTCCAAGAGATCTGAATTTAAGAATTTCCTACCATTGTTTTGAACCAAAGTTAGCATATTTAATCCCTGGACATACTCCTTCAAATTTTTCAGAACCAAAGTTAGCATATTTAGTACCTGGAAGAAAGTCTTTTTTTCTTTGTATAAATAACATAACCTCTCATTCTCAAATGCAGTGTCCCTCCAGATCAAATGAGCCAAACAAATTTACTTTAATCACTTTAGTCGCTGGAAATGGGTTGATGACACAAATTTTTAATATGTTTCATGGGATAAATTGAATTGATTATCGTAATCCAGTGTGGACCATGGCCCCACTAGTATTCTTGTGGATTATTGAAGCAATGCAGATTAAGAACACACAACTCAAAGTCAATGCTGGTGAGACAAATAAATAAAAATTCTAGGATGGATCACAGCCTGGTCGTACTTACATGTGAGAATTTGCTTGCTCGAACAAACATATTCTCACAAACAAATGATATGCAAGCAAACTCTCTGATCAAACGATCTACCTATTTTGAAATCAGAACAGATCAAACTACCTGTTCAAATGACCCATACATTTTTTACTTTAATTTGGTCATTTGACATGAGTATTCTACATTTTTTACTTTAATTTGGTCATTTGACATGAGTATTCGTATTTTGTAATGTGCGCTTTCACTTCTTTTTTTTTTTAATTAAGTAGCAATGACAACGCACAAATAATATATTTATAGTCATGATAATGGTTTTCCATTTTTTTGAAAAACACTTCTCCCAAATTTGTAATTACCTAACATTTATTTTTCCTTATTTAAAAAAATGCTAATACACTTTTCCCACATAAGCATTTGTAATTATCTCAACAATTCATTTTCCTTACCTAAAAATGCTAAAACACTTTTGCCACATAACCATGTGTAATTACCTCGACATTTCCTTTTCCTTACTTGAAAAAATGGCTAAATAAATCATTGTTTATATGTATTAATTCACACATACAATGCAATCCACCGCTAACAAGTAAAATGGATTTTACATCCAAAAAATTGTAATTCCCTTCATGTTACTAAATTAAATTTATATACTAACATTGAATGATTTGATCAAGTTTATTAGTAAAATATTTTGAAGTTTGTGTATTTCAAATATTGGTTTAAAACAAGGTGTATTTTACAACATTGTAACATCCATTATCTCTCATATATATATTATATTTTATATGTAAATCCAAAATATCATCTATTAGAAATTAGAAATTGAGCATGAAACATAGAAAACACACAATTATATATCTTATATGTAAATAAAAAATATCATCTATTAGAAATTAGAAATTAAGCATGAAATATAGAAAACACATAATTAATGTAAAACAAAACTTATAATTGTTTAATGTTACAAAACAACTCATAACACTTTATTCCAACTTTTTATTAACTTTATTCCATCATTATATATATATATATATATATATATATATATATATATATATATATATCCTCTTTGTCTACTTCTCTCTTCCTCTCACATTCTCACACACACACTTTCTATCTCTCATTAAGATATTTATATCTCTCTACCCCCCTTGCCTGTATCTCCCTTTTTCCTCTCACAATCAGTGAAACTCTCTCTCCACCCCCTCCTCCCTCGCTCTCTCTTCCCTTCCCTCCCATTCTCTCTCCCCTCACTATCATGCATAATTTTAAGCATGGAAATTTATATTAAAATGTAGAAATATGGGCTAATCTTACTAGTCCTTAATATGCAAAATGTAAAATGTTTGGCAATAGTTTTGTAAAAATATTCAAATTTCTAAGGATTTAATATAGCTTCTATCAAATATTGGTAATTTTAAAGGTAAAATAATTTATTCTATGGAATTTGGGTGAAACGTTTTTAGAAAAAATGGAAATTAGCTAATATTTTTTTGGGAAAAACCATGGAAAATTAGCCCATTTGCAAAATTTTGCCCCTAAAATCATCTATGCTCAGAATCAATCTAACTCTCTCTCCACCCCGTCCTTTTCC
>JZKD02S1135177.1:0-12897 GCA_000966675.3 Picea glauca | reverse complement strand
ACATGATAAGTTTATCATATGGATCTAAGAAAAAAATAGTAGTAAGGTCGTTGTTTGTTGTGTTTGTGTAAATTATAATTATTATAAGAAATGTCCATTGAAGATGAGGGTCAATGCTATAGAGTAAGAAATCCAACCATTAGTTGGCATGTTGCAAATATCAGGTTCTTTAGTTGGAAGTATGTCTAAGGCAAGCCAAGAGTAGAACTATAAAAATATTAGTTTTGTCCAATCCAAGTTGAAGAATAAGTTAGTTATGGCGATGGTTAACAATAGTGCAACCCACATTTTTATGTAGGAAGCAGTGGTTGTTAAACTCAACGTGTAGTTGAAATTGGTGCAGTTGACTTGCAACTGGGCATAAAAAAAAAATGAGACTCGAATTGAGGAACCATCATCTCTATTGGATTCCTGGCATAGGATTTTAGCTAGAGCACACCTCACTCTCGGTTCCAACCCCTCATAAGTTGGTTTTTTCATTGATTTCGATAACTAGTGCTTTTCTTAGTAAGAAGCAATGCAACATTTGGATTTAGGGGTCCAATTTATGAAACCATGCCTCAGGATTGGATGGAAAATGTGGTCACCTATTCCATGGCTAAACAAGCATGCAACATCTCATGGAACTCAAAAATGTTGCTGCGTTAGTCTTTTATGCCCTAAGCAGGAATTGGCTAAGAGTCCCCGAAACGGTTTGGGATGCGACTTGCAACTGGGCATAAAATGAATATCGAGACTTGTATTGAGGAACCATCATATTTGTTGGATTCCTAGCATAGGATTTTAGCTAGATCACACCTCACTCTCGGTTCCAACCCCTTGAAAGTTGTGTTTTTCATCGATTTTGATAACTAGTACTTTGCTCAGTAAGAAGCAATGCAACATTTGGATTTAGGGATCCAATTTATGAAAACATGCCTCGCGAGCGGATGGACACTGTGGTCACCTAGTCCATGGCTAAAAAATAATGCAACATCTCATGGAACTCAAAAATGTTGCTGCGTTAGCCTTTTATGCCCTGAGAGGGAATTGTCCAAGAGACTTCCTTGAAATGGTTTGGCATGCGACTTGCAAATGGGCATAAAATGAAATTCGAGACTCAGATTGAGGAACTGTTGTCTCTGTTGGATTCCTGCCATAGTATTTTAGCTAGAGCACCCCTCACTCCAGATTCCAACCCCTCGGAAGTTGTTTTTTTCATCGATTTCGATAACTAGTGCTTTTCTCAGTAAGAAGCAATGCAACATTTGGATTTAGGGGTCCAATTTATGAAACCATGTCTCAGGAGTGGATCGACATTTTGGTCTCCTAGTCCATGCCTAAACAAGCTTACAACATCTCATGGAACTCAAAAATATTGCTTAGTTAGTATTTTATGCCCTGAGAGGGAATTGGCCAAGAGTCCTCNAATTTTAGCTAGAGCATCCCTCACTCCCTGTTCCAACCCCTCAGAAGTTGCTTTAATCATTGATTTCGAGAACTAGTGTTTTGCTCAGTTTGAAGCAATGCATCATTTGGATTAAGGGGCCAATTTATGAAACCATGCCTCGAGAGAGGATTGATAATTTATTCACCTAGTCCATACCTAAACAATCTTACAATATCTCATCGAACTCAAAAATGTTGCTCCGTTAGTCTTTTATGCCCTGAGTGGGAATTGGCCAAGTGTCCCCGAAATGGTTTGGGATGCAACTTGCAACTGGGCATAAAATGAATACCGAGACTCACATTCAAGAACCGTCATCTCTATTGGATTCCTTGCATAGGATTTTAGCTAGAGCACCCCTCACTCCTGGTTCCAACCCCTTAGAGGTTGTTTTTTTCATCGATTTTGATAACTGGTGCTTTGCTTAGTAAGAAGCAATGAAACATTTGGATTTAGGGGTCCAATTTATGAAACCATGCCTTGGGAGAGGATGGAAACTGTGATCACCTATTACATGGATAAAAACACATGCAACATCTCATGGAACTCAAAAATGTTGCTCCATTAGCCTTTTATGCCCCGAGGAGGAATTGCCAAGAGTCCCCGAAATGGTTTGGGATACGACTTGCAACTGGGCATAAAATGAAAACTGAGACATGGATTGAGGAACCATCGACTTTGATGGACTACTGGGATAGGATTTCAGCTAGACTACCCCTCACTCCTGGGTTCCATGCCTCAAAATTTTCTTTACTCATTGATTTCGAGAACTAGTGTTTTGCTTAGTTTGAAGCAATGCAACATTTGGATCAAGGGGCCAATTTACGAAACCATGCCTCGGGAGCAGATGGATAATTTGGTCACCTATTTCATGCCTAAAAAATATTGCAACATCTCACGTAAATCAAAAATGTTGCTCCGTTAGTCTTTTATTCCCTGAGCGAGAATTGGCCAAGAGTCCCTGAAATGGCTTAGCATGCAACTTGCAATTGGGCATAAAACGAAAACCAAGACTTGGATTGAGGAACTATTGTCTCTATTGGATCCCTGGCATAGGAGTTTAGCTAGAGAACCCCTCACTCCCAGTTCCAACCCCTCGGAAGTTGTTTTTTTCATCGATTTTGATAACTAGTGATTTGCTCAGTAAGAAGAAATGCAACATTTGGATTTAGGGTTCCAATTTATGAAACCATGCCTCGGTAGTGGATGGACACTGCGGTCACCTAGTCCATGGCTAAACAAGCATGCAACATCTCATGGAACTCAAAAATTATTCTCCATTAGGCTTTTATGCCCCGAGGAGGAATTGCCAAGAGTCCCCGAAATGGTTTGGGATGTGAATTGCAACTAGGCATAAAATGAATACCTAGACTCCGATTGAGGAACCATCATCTCTATTGGATTCCTGATATAGGATTTTATCTAGAGCATGCCTCACTCCCAGTTCCAACCCCTCATAAGTTGTTTTTTTCATCGATTTTGATAACTAGTGCTTTGCTCAGTAAGAAGCAATGCAACATTTGGATTTAGGGGCCCAATTTACGAAACCATGCCTCAGGATCCGATGCAAAATGTGGTCACCTATTCCATGGTTAAGCAAGCATGAAACATCTCATGTAAGTCAAAAAAAATTCTTCGTTAGTCTTTTATGCCCTAAGCGGGAATTGGCTAAGAGTCCCCGAAATGGTTTGGGATGTGACTTGCAACTGGGCATAAATAAATTATTGAGACTTATATTGAGGAACCGTCATCTCTGTTGGATTCTTGGCATGGGATTTTAGCTAGATCACACCTCACTCATGGTTCCAACCCCTTGAAAGTTGTCTTTTTCATTGATTTCAATAACTAGTATTTTGCTCAATAAGAAGCAATGCAACATTTGGATTTAGGGGTCCAATTTATGAAAACATGCCTCGTGAGTGGATGGACACTGTGGTCACCTAGTCCATGGCTAAACAAGAATGAAAAATCTCATGGAACTCAAAAATATTGCTTCGTTATCCTTTTATTCCCTAAGAAGTAATTGTCCAAGAGACTTCCCCGAAATGGTTTTGCATGCGACTTGCAACTGGGCATAAAATTAAAGGTGAGACTCGGATTGAAGAACCATTGTCTCTGTTGGATTCTTGGAACAATATTTTAGCTAGAGAACCCCTTACTCCCGATTCCAACCCCTCAGAAGTTGTTTTTTTCATCGATTTCGATAACTAGTGCTTTGCTCAGTAAGAAGCAATGCAACATTTGGATTTAGTGGTCCAATTTATGAAACCATGCCTCAAGAGCGGATCGATATTTTGGTCACCTATTCCATGCCTAAAAAATCTTATAGCATATCACAGAACTCAAAAATGTTGTTCTGTTAGTCTTTTATTCCCTGAGCGGGAATTGGCCAAGAGTCCCCGAAATGGTTTGGGATGCGACTTGTAACTGGGCATAAAATGAATAAAGAGACTCAGATTGAGGAACCGTTGTCTCTGTTTGATTCCTGGCACATGATTTTAGCTAGAGAACCCCTCACTCCCGATTTCGATAACTAGTGCTTTTCTCAGTAAGAAGCAATGCAACATTTGGATTTAGGGGTTCAATTTACGAAACCATGCCTTGGGAGAGGATGGACACTATGGTCACCAAGTCCATGGATAAAAAATCATGTAACATATCATGGAACTAAAAAATGATGCTTTGTTATCCTTTTATGCCCCGAGGAGGAATTGCCAAGAGTCCCCGAAATGGTTTGGGATGTGACTTGCAACTAGGCATAAAACGAAAAACGAGATTCATATTGAGTAAACGTCGAATTCGATGGATTGCTGGGATAATATTTCATCTAGGACACCCTTCACACTCGGGTGCGATGCCTCAGAAGTTGCTTTACTCATTGATTTTGAGAACTAGTGTTTTTCTTAGTTTCAAGCAATGCATCATTTGGATTTAGGGGCCAATCTACGAAACCATGCCTCAGGAGAGGATGGATAATTTTTTCACCTATTCCATGCCTAAACAAAAATGCATCATCTCACAGAAATAAAAAATGTTGCTTCATTAGTCTTTTATGCCCTGGGCGGGAATTGGCCAAGAGTCCCCAAAATGGTTTGGCATGCGACTTGCAACTAGGCATAAAATGAAAAATGAGACTCAAATTGAGGAACCATCATAGATGTTGGATTCTTGGCTTAAAAGTTTAGTTAGAGCACCCCTCACTCCCGATTCCAACCCCTCGGAAGTTGCTTTAATCATTGATTTTAAGAATGAGTGTTTTTCTCAGTTTGAAGCAATGCATCATTTGTATTAAGGGGCCAATTTATGAAACCATACCTCGAGAGTGGATCGATAATTTGGTCACCTATTCCATGCCTAAACTAGCATACAACATCTCATGGAACTCAAAAATGTTGCTTCGTTAGTCTTTTATGCCCTGAGTGGGAATTGGCCAAGAGTCCCTGAAAATGGTTTGGGATGCGACTTGCAACTGGGCATAAAACGAATACCGAGACTCGAATTGTGGAACCATCGTCTCTGTTGGATTCCTTGCATAGGATTTTATCTAGAGCACCCCTCACTCCTAGTTCTAACCCCTCGGAAGTTGTTTTTTTCATCGATTTCGATAATTAGTGCTTTGCTCAGTAAGAAGCAATGCAACATTTGGATTTAGGGGTCCTATTTATGAAACCATGCATCGGGAGCAGATGGACATTGTGATCACCTAGTACATGGCTAAAAAAGCATGAAACATCTCATGGAACTCAAAAATGTTGCTCCGTTAGCCTTTTATGCCCCGAGGAGGGATTACCAAGATCCCCCGAAATGGTTTGGGATGCGACTTGTAACTGGGCATAAAATGAANAATTTTAGCTAGAGCATCCCTCACTCCCTGTTCCAACCCCTCAGAAGTTGCTTTAATCATTGATTTCGAGAACTAGTGTTTTGCTCAGTTTGAAGCAATGCATCATTTGGATTAAGGGGCCAATTTATGAAACCATGCCTCGAGAGAGGATTGATAATTTATTCACCTAGTCCATACCTAAACAATCTTACAATATCTCATCGAACTCAAAAATGTTGCTCCGTTAGTCTTTTATGCCCTGAGTGGGAATTGGCCAAGTGTCCCCGAAATGGTTTGGGATGCAACTTGCAACTGGGCATAAAATGAATACCGAGACTCACATTCAAGAACCGTCATCTCTATTGGATTCCTTGCATAGGATTTTAGCTAGAGCACCCCTCACTCCTGGTTCCAACCCCTTAGAGGTTGTTTTTTTCATCGATTTTGATAACTGGTGCTTTGCTTAGTAAGAAGCAATGAAACATTTGGATTTAGGGGTCCAATTTATGAAACCATGCCTTGGGAGAGGATGGAAACTGTGATCACCTATTACATGGATAAAAACACATGCAACATCTCATGGAACTCAAAAATGTTGCTCCATTAGCCTTTTATGCCCCGAGGAGGAATTGCCAAGAGTCCCCGAAATGGTTTGGGATACGACTTGCAACTGGGCATAAAATGAAAACTGAGACATGGATTGAGGAACCATCGACTTTGATGGACTACTGGGATAGGATTTCAGCTAGACTACCCCTCACTCCTGGGTTCCATGCCTCAAAATTTTCTTTACTCATTGATTTCGAGAACTAGTGTTTTGCTTAGTTTGAAGCAATGCAACATTTGGATCAAGGGGCCAATTTACGAAACCATGCCTCGGGAGCAGATGGATAATTTGGTCACCTATTTCATGCCTAAAAAATATTGCAACATCTCACGTAAATCAAAAATGTTGCTCCGTTAGTCTTTTATTCCCTGAGCGAGAATTGGCCAAGAGTCCCTGAAATGGCTTAGCATGCAACTTGCAATTGGGCATAAAACGAAAACCAAGACTTGGATTGAGGAACTATTGTCTCTATTGGATCCCTGGCATAGGAGTTTAGCTAGAGAACCCCTCACTCCCAGTTCCAACCCCTCGGAAGTTGTTTTTTTCATCGATTTTGATAACTAGTGATTTGCTCAGTAAGAAGAAATGCAACATTTGGATTTAGGGTTCCAATTTATGAAACCATGCCTCGGTAGTGGATGGACACTGCGGTCACCTAGTCCATGGCTAAACAAGCATGCAACATCTCATGGAACTCAAAAATTATTCTCCATTAGGCTTTTATGCCCCGAGGAGGAATTGCCAAGAGTCCCCGAAATGGTTTGGGATGTGAATTGCAACTAGGCATAAAATGAATACCTAGACTCCGATTGAGGAACCATCATCTCTATTGGATTCCTGATATAGGATTTTATCTAGAGCATGCCTCACTCCCAGTTCCAACCCCTCATAAGTTGTTTTTTTCATCGATTTCGATAACTAGTTCTTTGCTCAGTAAGAAGCAATGCAACATTTGGATTTAGGGGCCCAATTTACGAAACCATGCCTCAGGATCCGATGCAAAATGTGGTCACCTATTCCATGGTTAAGAAAGCATGAAACATCTCATGTAACTCAAAAATTTTGCTTCGTTAGTCTTTTATGCCCTAAGCGGGAATTGGCTAAGAGCTCCCGAAATGGTTTGGGATGTGACTTGCAACTGGGCATAAATAAATTATTGAGACTTATATTGAGGAACCATCATCTCTGTTGGATTCCTGGCATGGGATTTTAGCTAGATCACACCTCACTCATGGTTCCAACCCCTCGAAAGTTGTCTTTTTCATCGATTTCAATAACTAGTATTTTTCTCAATAAGAAGCAATGCAACATTTGGATTTAGGGGTCCAATTTATGAAAACATGCCTCGTGAGTGGATGGACACTGTGGTCACCTAGTCCATGGCTAAACAAGAATTCAAAATCTCATGGAACTCAAAAATATTTCTTCGTTATCCTTTTATTCCCTAAGAAGTAATTGTCCAAGAGACTTCCCCGAAATGGTTTTGCATGCGACTTGCAACTGGGCATAAAATGAAATGTGAGACTCGGATTGAAGAACCATTGTCTCTGTTGGATTCTTGGAATAATATTTTAGCTAGAGCACCCCTTCCTCCCGATTCCAACCCCTCAGAAGTTGTTTTTTTCATCGATTTCGATAACTAGTGCTTTGCTCTGTAAGAAGCAATGCAACATTTGGATTTAGTGGTCCAATTTATGAAACCATGCCTCAAGAGAGGATCGATATTTTGGTCACCTATTCCATGCCTAAACAAGCTTACAGCATATCACAGAACTCAAAAATGTTGTTCTGTTAGTCTTTTATTCCCTGAGCGGGAATTGGCCAAGAGTCCCCGAAATGGTTTGGGATGCGACTTGCAACTGGGCATAAAATGAATAAAGAGACTCAGATTGAGGAACCGTTGTCTCTGTTTGATTCCTAGCACATGATTTTAGCTAGAGAACCCCTCACTCCCGATTTCGATAACTAGTGCTTTTCTCAGTAAGAAGCAATGCAACATTTGGATTTAGGGGTTCAATTTACGAAACCATGCCTTGGGAGAGGATGGACACTTTGGTCACCAAGTCCATGGATAAAAAATCATGTAACATATCATGGAACTAAAAAATGATGCTTTGTTATCCTTTTATGCTCCGAGGAGGAATTGCCAAGAGTCCCCGAAATGGTTTGGGATGTGACTTGCAACTAGGCATAAAATGAAAAACGAGATTCATATTGAGTAAACGTCGAATTCGATGGATTGTTGGGATAATATTTCAGCTAGGCCACCCTTCACACTCGGGTGTGATGCCTCAGAAGTTGCTTTACTCATTGATTTTGAGAACTAGTGTTTTTCTTAGTTTCAAGCAATGCATCATTTGGATTTAGGGGCCAATTTACGAAACCATGCCTCAGGAGAGGATGGATAATTTTTTCACCTATTCCATGCCTAAACAAAAATGCATCATCTCACAGAAATAAAAAATGTTGCTCCATTAGTCTTTTATGCCCTGGGCGGGAATTGGCCAAGAGTCCCCAAAATGGTTTGGCATGCGACTTGCAACTGGGCATAAAATGAAAAATGAGACTCAAATTGAGGAACCATCATCGATGTTGGATTCTTGGCTTAAAATTTTAGTTAGAGCACCCCTCACTCCCGATTCCAACCCCTCGGAAGTTGCTTTAATCATTGATTTTAAGAATGAGTGTTTTTCTCAGTTTGAAGCAATGCATCATTTGTATTAAGGGGCCAATTTATGAAACCATACCTCGAGAGTGGATCGATAATTTGGTCACCTATTCCATGCCTAAACTAGCATACAACATCTCATGGAACTCAAAAATGTTGCTTCGTTAGTCTTTTATGCCCTGAGTGGGAATTGGCCAAGAGTCCCTGAAAATGGTTTGGGATGCGACTTGCAACTGGGCATAAAACGAATACCGAGACTCGAATTGTGGAACCATCGTCTCTGTTGGATTCCTTGCATAGGATTTTATCTAGAGCACCCCTCACTCCTAGTTCTAACCCCTCGGAAGTTGTTTTTTTCATCGATTTCGATAATTAGTGCTTTGCTCAGTAAGAAGCAATGCAACATTTGGATTTAGGGGTCCTATTTATGAAACCATGCATCGGGAGCAGATGGACATTGTGATCACCTAGTACATGGCTAAAAAAGCATGAAACATCTCATGGAACTCAAAAATGTTGCTCCGTTAGCCTTTTATGCCCCGAGGAGGGATTACCAAGATCCCCCGAAATGGTTTGGGATGCGACTTGTAACTGGGCATAAAATGAAAAATGAAACTCGGGTTGAGGAAACGTTGAATTCAATGGATTACTTGGATAGGATTTTAGGTAGACTACCCCTCACTCCTGGGTGCCATGCCTCAAAATTTGCTTTACTCATTGATTTTGAGAACTAGTGTTTTTCTTAGTTTGAAACAATACAACATTTGGATTAAGGGGCCAATTTACAAAACCATGCCTCAGGAGCGGATGGATAATTTGGTCACTTATTTCATGCCTAAAAAAGATTGTAGCATCTCACGTAACTCAAAAATGTTTCTATGTTAGTCTTTTATGCCCTGAGCGGGAATTGGCCAAGAGTCCCTGAAATGGCTTGGCATGCGACTTGAGACTTGGCATAAAATGAAAACCAAGACTTGGATTGGGGATTTGTTGTCTCTGTTATATTCCTGGCATAGGATTTTAGCTAGAGAACCCCTCACTCCCAGTTCCAACCCCTCAGAAATTGTTTTTTTCATCGATTTTGATAACTAGTGCTTTGCTCAGTAAGAAGAAATGCATCATTTGGATTTAGGGGTCCAATTTATGAAACCATCCCTCAGGAGTGGATGGACACTGTGGTCACCTAGTCCATGGCTAAACAAGCATGGAACATCTCATGGAACTCAAAAATACTGCTCTGTTAGGCTTTTATGCCCCGAGGAGGAATTGCCAAGAGTCCCCGAAATGGTTTGGGATGCGACTTACAACTGACCATAAAAATAATACCAATACTCGGATTGAGGAACCATCTTCTTTGTTGGATTCCTGGCATAGGATTTTATCTATATCACCCCTCACTCCTGGTTCGCACCCCTCACTCACGGTTCACTCTCGGTTCATGATTGGATTCTAGTTTCCCTAAACGTTAGTTGTGAGGCTGCATGTATTACTGTCCAAGAGGTTGGGAGAATGTTGGGAGAAAGAAGAGGAGCCTCACTTATTTTCGAGAAAATGGACACACCACTCCCTATTGTAGGGGAAGGCTAGTATAAGAAGTAGCATTTACCAGATAGAGGGGGGATAAAAGTAGTCTTTGACCACTTCCAGAATGGGATCATCCCTTTTAAGAAGGACAAGGACTAAAATATCTTCAAANAGTGGATCGATAATTTGGTCACCTATTCCATGCCTAAACAAGCATACAACATCTCATGGAACTCAAAAATGTTGCTTCGTTAGTCTTTTATGCCCTGAGTGGGAATTGGCCAAGAGTCCCTGAAATGGTTTGGGATGCGACTTGCAACTGGGCATAAAATGAATACCGAGACTCGAATTGTGGAACCATCGTCTCTGTTGGATTCCTTGCATAGGATTTTATCTAGAGCACCCCTCACTCCTAGTTCCAACCCCTCGGAAGTTGTTTTTTTCATCGATTTCGATAATTAGTGCTTTGCTCAGTAAGACGCAATGCAACATTTGGATTTAGGGGTCCTATTTATGAAACCATGCATCGGGAGCAGATGGACATTGTGATCACCTAGTACATGGATAAAAAAGCATGCAACATCTCATGGAACTCAAAAATGTTGCTCCGTTAGCCTTTTATGCCCCGAGGAGGGATTACCAAGATCCCCCGAAATGGTTTGGGATGCGACTTGTAACTGGGCATAAAATGAAAAATGAAACTCGGGTTGAGGAAACGTTGAATTCAATGGATTACTTGGATAGGATTTTAGGTAGACTACCCCTCACTCCTGGGTGCCATGCCTCAAAATTTGCTTTACTCATTGATTTTGAGAACTAGTGTTTTTCTTAGTTTGAAACAATACAACATTTGGATTAAGGGGCCAATTTACAAAACCATGCCTCAGGAGCGGATGGATAATTTGGTCACTTATTTCATGCCTAAAAAAGATTGTAGCATCTCACGTAACTCAAAAATGTTTCTATGTTAGTCTTTTATGCCCTGAGCGGGAATTGGCCAAGAGTCCCTGAAATGGCTTGGCATGCGACTTGAGACTTGGCATAAAATGAAAACCAAGACTTGGATTGGGGATTTGTTGTCTCTGTTATATTCCTGGCATAGGATTTTAGCTAGAGAACCCCTCACTCCCAGTTCCAACCCCTCAGAAATTGTTTTTTTCATCGATTTTGATAACTAGTGCTTTGCTCAGTAAGAAGAAATGCATCATTTGGATTTAGGGGTCCAATTTATGAAACCATCCCTCAGGAGTGGATGGACACTGTGGTCACCTAGTCCATGGCTAAACAAGCATGGAACATCTCATGGAACTCAAAAATACTGCTCTGTTAGGCTTTTATGCCCCGAGGAGGAATTGCCAAGAGTCCCCGAAATGGTTTGGGATGCGACTTACAACTGACCATAAAAATAATACCAATACTCGGATTGAGGAACCATCTTCTTTGTTGGATTCCTGGCATAGGATTTTATCTATATCACCCCTCACTCCTGGTTCGCACCCCTCACTCACGGTTCACTCTCGGTTCATGATTGGATTCTAGTTTCCCTAAACGTTAGTTGTGAGGCTGCATGTATTACTGTCCAAGAGGTTGGGAGAATGTTGGGAGAAAGAAGAGGAGCCTCACTTATTTTCGAGAAAATGGACACACCACTCCCTATTGTAGGGGAAGGCTAGTATAAGAAGTAGCATTTACCAGATAGAGGGGGGATAAAAGTAGTCTTTGACCACTTCCAGAATGGGATCATCCCTTTTAAGAAGGACAAGGACTAAAATATCTTCAAAGGAATTTTATAGATTTCCATCAAGGACATGGACAATTCTGATGTGGACAATTTTGCATGGAGGCATTTCTCCAGGACCTCTTAGATTATAAATTCCATTTCCAAGAGGTCATCTAGTGAATTGTTTACCTTTTGACCTTATTTTTCTTTCAACATTTGTTTGAACGATTACTTGTCTTGCCACAATGATGATTTGGATGGATATTAAATCATTTTGTCTCCACATGCCCAACTTGATGACAATGTTGTCACTTATCAATAATTGTATCCATATGTTTATCAACTTTATCAACAATATTCTTAGATTCAACCTTAACTTCTAGAACATTTGAATCTTTCCCATTCAATTGGTTTGGAGTAGTCTAGAATATGAAAGTTGAGGTATCTTCCATATCCTAAACCTTTTTTATTCTTACTGAATTTCAATTCTTCAAACAGTCTTACAATTATTTTGGAAAAATCATGCTTCACATGTTTGATTCCATATATTCATGAATGTTGTCTTTTATCAATTGATCCATCATTATCACATTTTGTTTCTATAACCTTTCAAATTGTTGGATAGAATCATATAAAGAGTCATGCAACTAATTAATTTCTTGATTGACATTTTGCAAATGTTTTCCCCATCTAACCATTTTTAGATATTCAATTGTGTCATGCTCGCTTACTTTATGTCTTGTTTTATTGAACTTGTCACCAACAACCTTAGGGTGTTAGGTGCTACTGATCATGAACCAAAAAGAGTTATTATATAATGATTTGACTTTGTTGTATCTCACTTGAAGACTATTGTGAACAGACAATGACCTCCTTATTCAATTTTAAGTAGGTATTGATCTCAATTGATTTTTGAATTTAAAAACACCTTATTAACTTTGAAAGGGTTTGTAACTCCACACTTTGTATAATTCAATGATTCATTTTAATGAATCAAACTTATCTTTTAATTTTTACAATTCAGTGACTCGATAAACTATTGACTCAAAGAGAATTGTTCTCAATGGATTTATGATTTAATTTCACTCCAATGTCTTAAAGTTCAATGGCACTAAATGACACAATCAAT
>JZKD02S1135165.1:113255-162325 GCA_000966675.3 Picea glauca | reverse complement strand
TTTTTCAATGTAAATTTAAGGAAAAAAAGTTAATAAATAAATTTTAAAATGATCATTTTATATCCAATTTTGGGTTAGTTTTGGCATAGGGATCTATTGTCAAAACCACAGTTTCAATTATCCAATTTTTTAGTTAGCATCACTTTTATTTATGTGTTAATTTTAAGGTTTTTTTGAGCTATTGTATGAGTTTTGAAGGCCATGCTTGAAAAATGTTTTAATTTTGACCCCGTTTGAAAAGATGGTGATGACGATAACACCACTTTTTGATTTGGGGGTTGATTTTCATGTTTTTTATGAAAAATATGAGTTTTGGGGGCTATAATTATCATTTTGAGGTCACAATTCTCATTAAGTTGGTAACTATGTTATCATTCCAACAACTTCCCAAAGTATATTAAGGAATGGTTTTACATTATGCATGACTTCAACTCGTCAAAGAGATCTTCCATGTTTATAGTTGTTCACATGTTTGGAGTTTTCCTCTGCATCTTTAACCTTCATTGTCTTGGATTCACCTTCGATTTGTTAGAGTAGCTAATTCTAACAAAATACATTCACATGTTGAGTTAGCTATGCTCAATGTAAATGCTACTAATTCCAAAACATTCACTTTGAAATTTCCACACTTCATCTTGTAATTGTCAAATTAATCATATCTAACAATACATCCACATATTGAATTGACTAACTCCAAATAAATTTAAAAACGTTTAACTAATTTATTATGACCAATAATTTTCACAATCACATTTATGAATTCTCAATTAACATATGAATTTCCCACAATCTCCAAACATTATATCAACTTGTTTAACAAAACAATTCAAACTACAACAAAATTGTGTAACCTCTCCAAACATTCTATCAACTTGTTTAACAAATCAATTTAAACTACAATCAAAAGCAAACTACCTTTTACTTCCTTAGACTCCTTGCCAGTCACCAGGATGGTCCCAACGACCTCCTCCATCGCTCCTCTTTTCAAGAACTACGTCCAAGGCATCAAAATCTGGTGTTGACCTCACATATGCCTTCTTCAACTCTGTCGGCTTCAATCTGTCGGCGATAACGTTTACCACAATTGATCCATCCAATTAATTCCTCACGACTCAACATCCATATCTCGCATTTCATCACAGCCTCCTCCTGTGTGATTTTGATCTGTAAGTCCTCGTTGAACCCAGGATATTGACCACCATAATTTACTATTTTAGTGGGCAAAGCCTCATCAGCAGCGGGATATGTCGGCTCTCGTCCACTCGGGCTTCCGTGCCTTCGCATTCGTTTATGGTGGTGGGGCTCGTCATCCGAGAGGAAGAGAAGTGCTCCATGATTCTCTGTGCGCGAGCGTTGCTCCACCGGGAGGACTGGACACAGTTCTTTGTGCGCAGGCGTTTGCTCATTCAATTTGTATACATGATTCTCTTCCTCATTTCTAGCGCTCTCTCCTACTCAACGACCTCTTTTGCAATTCATCTTTTCCTCTAACTTCGCCCTACAGATCATTTGACCACGATCTGAACGAGAGATTGTATGCCTCCATCTGCTTCACAATGGCTCCCTCAGCTATCGTTGTTCTTTAGCGCACAATATCTTCTCTTATTGTTGCTCCCAATACCCTGCGCGTACGGATCTTCTCTTAATGACCAGGATGACAACTGACATATATCTCCTAATGACCAGGTGCAGATTTGATGGACAAACAAAATATTGTTGCGAAGCAAGCCATATCTCACACTACCACTACCATGGACACACTACTCTCCTATTCTCACCTTAGACATATTCTACTCTCCTATTCTCACTGGTCTCATTTCCCTTCCATTTCCCTCGGCCCATGGACACACTACTCTCCTATTCTCACCTTAAACATATTCTACTCTCCTATTCTCACTGGTCTCATTTCCCTCGGCCCTCCTGTTGGGGAGTCAAGCCAAGTCCGACTCGATAAGGAAATGGGAGAAAGCGAGTAGAGACTAATTACACAAACCAAAAATTGTGATGGGCTATCAATTAAATCTTTCAACCTCATACCAAATCTAAGAAATCTAAGAAGTTGAAGAGAATTAATCAAACCAACTAAGCCTCAACAACCTCATAAAAATTAAGAACATATTCTTTCTCATAAAGACTAGAACTCTACCTAATAATAACCAATAAACTCAAAAATTAAATATGATCACACACACTAAAGACAAGTAAGAATTACATATCTCAACAATTAAGCCATGTGAATGTAATCTCTAAGGAGATAAATGAATTTATGCATTATAACCATAGTTGTGGATATTTATCTATAATTATTATCGAAATATGCTTTATTTGGGTGAGTCTGCTTATTCGCTCAATCTTCCTTTCCTTTTTGGTGGGACATTTTGTGTGGGTGAGTAGGTGTGAAACAAGAGTAAGATACAACGATTTTGTGGTATCTTGGAATAACTTATATGATTATGAAATTCCATTTCCTTTTATGTGTTATCCCACATTGATTGTGAGGATTGATCCACAATAACATATAAATCCCAACATATCACAATCTTTATGTTAATAAGGTAATTGCAAGGGAGTTGCATTTCCTAACTTAATGGCATGGTTTAAGTTTGAGGCTTAGAAATTCAAATTCTTAAGTAAACTTGATAATCTAATTATTTTTTATTGGGTAAGCAAAGTTCTACTTTGATCCACTTATTTTTTCAAAATTCTGAAAATTTTGATTGTTTTAAAATAGGCCAAAACTGGTAAGGTTAAATATCCAAGATCAAAGTTCCCATCAATAAAGTGGAACTATAACTTTCCAAATCTAGGAAAAATTTCAACAAAAAAAAAGTTAAATTTATCTACTAATTAACTTACTCCTTAAACAAAAAAATCTAAGATGAAGAACCATACTCTATATGTTGAAGTGATCTATAAAATTAATCTTCTTTATATGTTGAAGTGATCTATAAAATTAATCTTCTTTCACCCAAGAATGAAAAAAAAAGGCCACATGTTAGGCATTAATTTTTTTGACAAATGAAACAAAATAACCTACCAAATCAATGAAAAAAAATGCCCCATGGTCAATGAAAAAAAAATGCCACATGGTCGGCATTAATTTTTTGACAAATGAAACAAAATAACCCACCAAATCAGGGAGAGAGCTACCTATCACCCCTATGATGCAAGAACATGAACTTTTATGTCATTCAACATTCATAATCTAAACACCTGAGAACTCAAAAAAAAAAAAAACTCATTTTAAAGAAATATTGGGGTCGGATGAATGAATGTGGGATTTACCCAAAATGGGGTCCCTGCAATTGAAATATCCATTGTTTCATTTATGGTTTAAATTCTTGTGGTTTGCTCTTGTATTTAATTAAATTCTCACACATAAATTAACAAAATGTGGTGAAGTTCCATTCTATAGTCCATGTTGGTTAATTTGCTTTTTATCTTACCCAGTTTCAATTGAATCACTACAATGTCTATTGTGATACGATGATTGTGCAATCCAGAGAACAAATGCAAATTTGTGTTTTTCTTGCATAAAACAATTGTTGTTATTTATTGAATCTTCGACATTGATTATACTCTATGCAGAGTTTGGGGTTGGATCTATTCTTTATTCCTTTTCACTCTGTGGTTACCTTTAAAAAGAGGCATTGCGAGTACAGTTTGTTGCAAAACTTCCACCTTTGTAGACTCAATGCATGTGGCCATGTATTTCCATTGAAAAATTATATCCAAGACAAAAGATTTCAAATCATGAAGCAATAGTCATCACAATCATATTATCATAAGACTAAAATTTATTTTATGAGATTTATAATAATTAGTTGCATTGATTTAATGCAAAAAAATATGCATTTATTTAAGTGATGATACGATAAAAAATGATTTAGCATACTTAAGTAGTTGTATTGTAATATCCTAAATCTGCTAGGCTAGGATATTAATGATTTATTGTGCATTTTTTATGTTTTTGGTTGTGTTCTTATGTCAAACAATTAATATTCATATACTCTTTATGCTACAATCTTGAATGATAACTTCCTACAAATAGTTTGCATACTTAGTACTTTCGTCAAACACAATGTATGCAATCTAAGTACACATAAAATAGAAGAGACAACATGAGAATTTTATTTATGGATGAAAACCCCAACAACAATACAATCTCTAAGGTTGTTATAGAAGTTGCAATAAAATCAATGAAAACACACAATACTCATGCCAAAACCTGGAATAATGTCATGGACTCCTCAATAGATGAAGCTTCCTCCTCCAAACTACAGAAAGGATAATTCCTAACCTCAAACCCTCTCCAAGATGAAGCTCATGCAAAGATCCTAAATGGATCTTCCTCCTCGTCTAGCTAGGGTGGATGTTGCACCACTGAAACCAAACCAAAATGGAAGGGTTTTGTCAAAACCCTAACGAAAACCTTGGCTCCAAGAGCACTTCAATAAGATATCAATCCAAATCATAATACCAAAGTGAAATGCTACCCCTCCTTTTATTCTTCCCCCATGCCCAAGCATGGACAACAAGCATGAATTATACCAAACTCGTGACTGTTGTAACAATAACAAAAAATTGCACTTGTTCATTATCAACAATAACTCACAGATTTATGCTTGAGATACAATGACGAGGAGTGTATAGATGGCTGGAAGAAGTGGACTATCTTGTTGCCATAATAATTGTTAGAACAATCAAACAATTGTCTGGTATAGCCTTCTAGTTGATGTATTTTGCTGCCAAAGGAGTTTCGACCCCTACTCAATATATAAATGTGATCAACAAGGCTCACAACCTCCTCCCACTTGAGAGCTCGACCCAACAGTTCCAAATCGTCCCTAAGTAAGACAACTCGAATCAACATTGAGTGTGACGTTGCCCAACCATGAAAAATCTCAATCCAACCATAATCGACCTCATATGATCAATAACTCAACCTCTAGTGAATGGAGTGGCTCCTTCTATGAGAGTGGCACCTAATTGCCAAGAAAATCGACTTGAAAAGGTAATACACGTCCCAAAACAAGTAAAAATTGGCCCTAACCATTATAACTCAGCCTCGGCATATCTGAAAAACCTCTCAGCAAATGATCTCGATATCTCAATAGCCTTAACTCACTCCAAACAAGAGAGATCGACCCTACTCAACCAGAGCACATCCCCAACCACTCAATAATTTTCCCAGTAGACGAAAATTGGCCACAATAGAATTCTAACTCGACCCTCTAGCAAAGAGATCTCCCAACACTATGGATGACTCATTGCCCTAGTTTCAAGGAATGCACCCAACACTTAAAGAAATGGCCCAACAATAAGATTATGTTCTCACAAAAAGAAACTCAGCACAACACTACCAATACACCCTCCTTAATGTTGAAATATTGTAACTTCGAAGAATATTCTAATTATATTTGAGTCATTATCTTTTAGATCAAATCCCCTTTTGTGGATTGATCATGTCGTGTCTTGTATAAGACCAAATCCCCTTTTTTGGATTGGTCAAACCATATTTATATGGTGGTATTTGTAAAGTCGGCCCCTAGGGTTTATAAAGTGGTTTTAACCACTCTTAGAAGAAGTCATCCCTACTAAGTGAAGAGACATAACCTTAGAGCCTCCTCAACTAGTATTTATAAGTAAGGATGGCGTCTCACTTGTTCACCCTCACACTCACTCATCTAGTGCACATATCTTGAAGGAAGTTGCAGTTGCAGGAGGAAGGATAAGAGAGGCGATGCTCAGTCTTGGTTTATCTTTGGTGTTTTGATCTTAGTCTTGGAATTGTATTGGAAATCTATTATTGAGGAAGTTTTGTTGGGTTTTCTCCCACATGAGGGTTTCCTAGGATAAAATGTTGTGTACCTTGTGATTGTGTTTCTTTCAGTGATCCTCTTTATGTTGTTGTTTTGGAAATGCATTGAATTCTCATGTAATTTGGAATTAACCTAATAACAACATTAAAACTTAACATGGTATCAAAGATTGATTGAATAGAGCACCTTTCACCAGGTATCTAAAAACAACATTGTTGTCGTACAAGGAAATTAGGGCTTTTTACTAAAGAGGAATTTCTGACCAAAAACCAACTAGGGAAGTGTGCCCTACCCTACCGCATCCTTTGGCAGCTTGAGCGCACATTTTCAGTGGCCAGACTCTTCGGAAAGTCAAACCCTATTTTTTGTTGGTACAAAAACCCAAGAAACTAGAGCCAGAACCAGAAGTACCAGTCCAAAAGTGTGCAGGTCAAGTTTCAAGGGGTAAAACTTGGAATCTTTTGAAACGGTCAGCTCCATCCAACTAGCCTCATCCCAACGCATCTCCTGGTAATTTCAGATTCAATTTCTGAGCACTTTCATTTTCTGTTCATTTTCCCTCTAGGTCAAGATGTCTATAAGCACCAAGTTTGTTGACAAGTTAGAAGGTGTGGAAAATTTTTCGTGCTTGGAAGTACAAAATTGGACTCATTCTTGAAGAGAATGACCTTGCAAAATTCATAAAAGAAAATATATTGAAACTCGAAGAAGAAGAAACCAAAGAGAAGTACAAAAAGGATATGATTAGGGCCAAAATAATAATTGTAGATTCCATTAAAGACCACTTGATACCTCAAGTGTCTTCTAAGAATACTCCAAACTATATGTTTGATTCCCTAACTAGAATGTATGAAGGAAAGAACATCAACCAGAATATGAATCTGAGAATCCAACTCAAGAATACAAAGATGCAGAAAGGAGAAACCGTTCATGACTATTTCTCTAGGGTGTCTCAATTTAAGGAATAGTTAGAAGAAATTGGAGACAACTTAGATGAATATGAACTCATAATGACAACTCTTAATTCTCTCACAAGACCTTGGGATTCCTTCATCCAAAATATCTGTGCAAGAAAAGAGAAACTCCAATTTGATAGTCTATGGGAAGAGTGTGTTCAAGAAGAAGAAAGAGTGTCCAATCAAGAAGCTATACTATTAAAAGATGAAGATCAAGCCCTAGCTGCTCATGCTAAAGGAGGAAAGAAAAGGTCTCATTTTCAAAAGGAGACCCACCCTCATAAACAATCTCACTCTCCAAAGAGATTCACCCATTTTCATAAAGAATCTCACCCTCCAAGGAGATTCCATAAATATCATAAGGGTCAAAGAAAGGAAAAATACTTCTCCTCTTATCAATGCTATCATTGTGATAAGATGGGACACATTGCTAAGAACTATCCTGCCAAAAACGAAGAATACAAGAAGAGAAAAAAAAAATACATCATGCCCATGCAGCTGAAGATGATGAGCCACCCAAGAAGTTGACCAAATAAGAAATTGAAGATTATGTTTTTTTTTCCTCCCTCTCAGGATCTGTGACACCTGGAGAGGATACTTGGCTCATAAATAGTGGTGCTTCTAAGCACATGACAGGTCAAAAAGACATGCTCTCTAGCCTTACAGAAAAGGACTTCCCCCAGAAAGTTTCACTTGGAGATGACTATCAATACCCTATCAAAGGAATGGGAGAATCCACTTACAAATTGGATTCAGGAGCTCCGATGAAAATGAAGGATGTACTCTATGTACTAGGCTTGACAAAGAACTTACTTTCTATCTTAGGCCTAGATAAGAAAGGATTCAGTGTTGCATTCATATATGGTGAATTTCTTATGTAACCTAAAGGAAAAACTATAGAAGATGCAGTTGTTATTGGAACATAAGAAGGAGGTTTGTACAAGTTAAAAGGTCACTCAGATGTAGCCTTAACTCACTCTACTGAAAATCATTATGAACTTTGGCACAAAAGACTAGCTCACATCAACTACAAAGCCTTACCATATGTAAGCAAGGTAGTCACAGGTTTACCATAATTTAAGGTTGATCATGAAGGTGTATGCAAGGGATGTGCACAAGGAAAGAACATAAAGAATCCTTTCCCAAAGAGCGACAGTAAAGCAAAAGGAATCTTGGAACTCATCCACTCAGACGTATGCGGTCAAATGCCATCAACTTCTCTAAGTGGGCATGTATACTATGTATCATTTATTGATGATTACTCTCGTAATACTTGGGTTTACTTCTTGAAATCAAAAGATGAAGTACTCAAAAAGTTCAAGGAATTCAAAGCCTTGGTAGAAAACTTGTCCGAAATAAAAATCAAGATACGCAGATTAGATAATGGAGGAGAATACACCTCAAATGAATTTGGAAGATTTTGCAGAGATGTTTGGATTGAGAGGGAGCTCACCACTCCCTATAATCCTCAACAAAATGGTGTAGCAGAAAGAAACAATAGAGAAATTATGGAAGCAATGAAGACTATGATTCACGATCAAGATCTTCCAATGCACTTATGGGCTGAAGCAGCAAGAACAACACTTTATGTCCAAAACAGATTATCCCATAGTGCACTTGAATTCAAAACTCCCTAAGAAATGTTCACCGAAAGAAGCCAGAAGTAAGGCATCTCAAAATATTTGGTTGTCCAGTATTTGTACACATTCCAAAAGAAAAGAGAACTAAGTTGGGTCCCTCGGGAAAGAAGGGAATATTTGTTGGATACTGTGAGGTCTCTAAGGCCTTCAGAATTTACATACTAGGTTACCATCATATTGAGATAAAAAAAGATGTAACCTTTGATGAAGATGCAACACTTAAGAGATCAAGGAAATGTCATCTTGAATAAGTATATGAAGAAGAAATTGTAGCTCCCATAGTTGTAGAACTCGTGAAGGAATTTACAGTTAACCTTGATGATGATATTCTAGAAGATCATGATATGATAGAATCTCAAGAACCTCCTCAAATGACGATCTCTCACAAGAGAAATCCATCTTGGGCGAGAGAACTTATTCAAGATGGAGAGAAGTATGGTGCCCCAGAAGGAACCATGAGACAAATCAAGAAACCTAAGCCATTCTCCAGTTATATGGCTTTGATGTGTGATCTCATAGAAAATAAAACCACTTTCTTTGAAGAATCCATTCAAAATAAAGAATGGGTGAATGCCATGACGAAAGAATACCAGACCATTATAAAGAATGTTGTATGGGAAGTAGTTCCCAGAACAAATAACAAAGATGTGGTATATTCCAACTGGATATACAAGATAAAACATGCAACAAACGAAAGTATTGAAAAACACAAAGAAATATTTGTGGCTCGTGGTTTCTCTCAAAAGGAAGGTATTGATTATGAAGAGACTTTTTCTCCTGTAGCCAGATACACTTCTATCGGAACCTTCATAGCTCTTGCATCCAAAATAAAGTGGAATCTTCACCAGGTGGATGTGAAAACAACCTTCTTAAATGGTGTTATTGAAGAAGAAATGTATATAGAACAACCACAAGGGTTTGAAGTTGAATATAGGAAGACTCATGTCTACAGGTTGAAGAAATCTTTGTATGGGTTGAATCAAGCTCCCAGAGCTTGGTATGGCAGAATTGATAGTTTCCTGACGAGATTGGGATTTACCAAGAGTAAAGCTAATTCTAACCTTTACTTCAAGGTTATGAATAATGAACCAGTTATACTGCTACAGTATGTGGATGAATTATTCTTAACATGAGAATAAAATCTCATTACAGAGTATAGAAAGAAGCTTGATGCAGAATTTGAGATGAAAGACCTAGGCCCAATGCATTATTTCTTAGGTCTTGAAGTTTGGCAGAGCCCAGAAAAGATCTTCCTTAACCAAGGGAAGTATGCAATTGAAATACTGAAGAGATTTGACATTGTGGAATGCAAATCCATGAACACACCCACGGAAACAAATTTGAAGCTATTGGTTGATACTTCATCAGAGTTGGTTGATGCTACTCTATATAGACAAATTATTGTTTCGTTGATGTATCTGATGAATACCAGGCCAGATATATGATTTGTTATGAACACCTTGAGTTAGTATCTGATAGAGCCCAGACATGTTCACCTTGTAGCTGCAAATCATGTGATGAGATACCTTAAGGGTACCTTGGATTATTGTCTCTATTATACTAGATATCATGACTTTAGACTATATAGTTATACTGATTCAGATTAGGATGGAAGTGCTTTTGATAGAAAGAGAACTTCAGGATGTTTTTTTAGTCTGGGGTCAACCATGACTTCATGGAAAGAAGGAATCAATCCAGTATTTCTCTCAGCACGATAGAAGCAGAATACATTGGAGCATGCTCCACCAGTTGTGAAGCCATATGGCTTTAGAAGTTGTTGACTGGTCTGTTCAATCTGGAGATGGAATCCATCGTGATTCTATGTGATAACCAGAGTTTCATAAATATGGTGGAGAACCCAATGTTCCGTGATAAGTCGAAGCACATAGAGATCCGGTATCACTACATTTGTGATATGATGCAGAGGGAAGATATAAATCTCCAATATGTTGGCACAAATGAGCAGGCTGCAGATGTGTTGACCAAGCCTCCGTCTTGTGTGAAGTTTGAGTACTTCCAAGACAAGATTGGTGTTATCTGAAAGGACCTCCCTCGAAAGGGGGAGTGATGTTGATGATACTATAGTATCCTGACCAACAACGGATAGCTCCATTAGGATTTTATATCCTAGGGGATTGATCATCCCTGGACAGATCCTGAAGGTATGGTAAGGATGGTCTGTCAGAGTACCTGTGCATATATATGTCAGTTGTGTTCAGTAGTGGTAGCTCAGCTAGAATTTTATATCCTAGGGAATCGTTTGATTCCTGGGAAGATCTCGAAGGTCTGGTAAGGATAGTCTATCAGAGTACCATGTGATAGTTTGTTAGGATTTTATATCCTAGGGAATCTTATGATTCCTAGGTAGATCCCGAAGGTCTGGTAAGGACGATCTTTCATAGTACCACAAAATTTTGTTGTTGCACCTGCCTCATTCTGCTGCCATATGATGATGATGTTTTTGTCTCAACCTCGTGCTATTGATGTTGTTGTCTCAACCTTGTGCTGATGATGTTGTTGTTTCAACCTCATGTTGTTGATGATAATGTAATAGCCTTGTGTTGTTGATGATGTTGTACCAACCTCATGTTGGTGATATTTTTGTTCTAGATTTATGCTAATTGATGTTGATGTTTCAACTTCACGTTGATGATGATGATGATGATGCTACTCCAACTTTATGCTGTGAACGATGATGATATTGCTGATGAGAAAAAACTTTCGATGATTTGTAGAAGTGCCAGTCAGTTTTCCAGATGTTGATGATGATGCTGTTGCCCTCTCTTTCTCTTGATGATGTTGTATTGGGTTATGTCAGTAGAATACCCTTCTGGTTAAGGGGGAGTGTTGAAATATTGTAACTTCGAAGAATATTCAAATTATATTTGAGACATTATCTTGTAGATCAAATCCCCTTTTGTGGATTGATCATGTTGGGTCTTGTATAAGACCAAATTCCCTTTTGTGGATTGGTCAAACCATATTTATATGGTGGTATTTGTAAAGTCGGCCCCTAGGGTTTATAAAGTAGTTTATTTCCTTCTTTTTTTTTAATTTTCACTTAAATATTAAAGTCACTTTTACTAATGTCTAAGTGACAATTAATCTAAAAATCACTTTATTAAATTTTTACTTAATGTCACTTTAGAAATATAAGATCTCCTAGCTAAGTGACATTAAATAAACCCCTTGAATCCCCTTTTCTTCATTGACAAGCCTCATAATTCATCTCCAACTGTAGAATAGGGGAACCCAAAAATGGCGACATTACATGTATTCATTTTAACAATGATATAACATAAAACAATAGGTTGCATTGATTTTAGTGATAATGATATAACATAAAACAATAGGGTGCATTGATTTCAGTGATAATACTATGAAAAATGATTCAATGCATTAATTAATTGAAAAAATGACATGTGTCCCTCCTAAAAGAATAATATAATTTCAAAACGGATATTATAAGTTGAAGTCATGCACTTTGTTTAGTTATGTGTGATTTATCTATTAGTATTTGCATATTAAAATAATTATAATATTAAGATATATAAAATGTGAAAAATGTGCTCAACCTGGACTATAACATTAAATATTAAGTAAATTGTTTATCCTAGTCATGCTCTTTGAGATATTCTTGAAGAAAGTTTTAAGGGAACTATCTTAGTTGTACTCTATGAGTTAGAACAATTAGTTGCATTGATTTAATGCAAAAAAAATGCATTAATTTAAGTGATGATCCAATAAAAAATGATTTAGCATAATCAAGTAGTTGTATTCATTTTAACAATTATACAACATAAAAAAATAGAGTGCATTGATTTTAGTGATAATGATATAACATAAATCAATAGGGTGCATTGATTTCAATGATAATACTATGAAAAAGACATTGTCTAAACGTTCTACGTTTTGACATTTTTTGTTGGAATCCGATGATATAAATCTGAGTGAAATTGTATTTTTCTATTGTTTAAATTTCATTTTTAATTTCATAAATGGGTTCAGTGTGCTGAAAAACCCCCGAGACACTCAAATTACATAGAATTAACCACTCAAATTTGCAGATCCAATATTTTTTTCCAAATTTCAATTAAAATTGAACAGATAATATGTCCGGAAAAGAGCTAAAACGTAAAACATTTAGACTACAACCTATGAAAAATGATTCAGTGCACTAATTAATTGAAGAAATGATACGAAGGTAATTAATCCTCTATATTGACTTCAACTATGAGATACAACGAATCATCAAGTGAAATGAATTTATCAATAACACAGTGACAACAAATTTTAAAACATATATTATAAGTTGAAGTCATGTACTTTGTTTGGTTATGCGTGATTTATCTAATAGTATTTTCACATTAAAACAATTATAATATTAAGCTATATAAAATGTGAAAAATGTGCTAAACCTAGAAAAGAACAATTATAATTTACTACATTCTTATTATTATCACATTTTTCATCATTCTACATTGTTACTTTTTATATTCAACATATTCCTCATGTAAGTCATTAACTATATTTTTGTTCATACTCTTTATATTCTCAACAAACTGATGTAACTGAATAAATTTCAAATGATCAAATTAATATTGGAAATATAGATATACAAATTGTTGTTGATCTACAAAGTTTGTGTGACCTCCCACGATTGGAACCAACATAGATCCATCTTAACCCTGGATCTATCAAGCGTCGAGAGGGATAAAATCTCTCTTGGTGCAAACCTTTAACCTTTCCTCAAATTTTGCACTCTAAAAAATATTTTCACCTCGATATATTTGATCCCTCTTGATGCTTAATAGATCTGGGGTTAATATGGATCAATGTTGGTCCAATAAAAGTTATGCTAATTGTAAGTTATGTACCTTTCAACTGATAAGTTGAAGTTTGTTCTCCTGACCGACCTTCCTTCTAATGTATTTCTGAAATTTTGGCCCTTTTAAGTCTAAATTTTTTGGTTTGCAGTACTCTGATATGTCCTCTCTGCAATGCCACAGGTCTAGCCAAAATTGGATGTGTCAAGTGGAAGTTAGGGTAACTTTCCCAAATGATGTTGATTTTTGGCCTTTCCGGGAGAGCAAACTTGTATAGAATGCCACGCGCCCAATATTAATATCTAATTCTGAAACTTGTACCAAAACTACTGCAAATTGTCCTCTTTCCAATGCAACTAGTCTCACTGAATTTGGATGTTCTATGAAGAAGATATGATTGTTTTACCTGGAACACTTGTTTGAGACTAGTTATAAGACTAGTGAAAAACCCTATCTTCCACAGGGTGTATCTCCAAAAGTACAACGACCCATAAGATGAAATTTGTACCACAGGTACCTCAATATGTCTTCTAAACAACCTCCAATGGATCCCATGCAAGGTATCCTACTTCCTAAAGTGTGGATTTTTCCCACTTGGGCATCTGATGAAGCTCCAACATTGGCTCCTCATATGGTTGTATTACCTTCTCGTCTCCATGTAAAGAATCATCTGAGTCTGAATATGTAGGCGTTGAGTGTATGGAATTATCATCTTAGATGTTTGGAACTGATGGAAGCACAAGAGTATCTTCATGTTGCATTGGTGGTGCATGCAAAGGACTCTCCTCAAATTGAACACTGCGCTCAATGATGAGTTGGTCTGTAGAGGCATCAATCAACCTGTACCCCTTCTCATCATCTGGATATCCCACAAAGATGCAAGGTGTGCTATGTGGATCTAATGCTTTCCTCTTTTCAGAAGGAATATTGGCCCATGCACGAGATCCAAAGATGTAGAACTGTGTGACATCTAGTTTGTCACCTGTACAAGCCTCAAAAGGTGGCATGTCCTCAGCAAATCTATGAAGAGATATGTTTTGTATGTAAGCAACACAGTTGTTGAGGAAAAGGTATGGAAAACCTTACTCAAGCATTTTCAGATTTTACCAGGCTAAGGAAAGATAGTTGGGATTGTCACCCAGGGTTTATAGCCTTAAAACAAAAAAACAATCACTTAATCCACAGGTATTAAGTGCAAGGGAACGAGGATGTTTTTTTAATATTATATGTAACTATACAAAAAGAAATAAGCTTAAACATAAATTACACGAGTGTGTACATGGAGATAAAATCAAAAGAGTGAACTAGATCATCAAAATACATATGTGATAATGAAACAATAATCTGATTTTTATATTGATTTCATTCTGAGATACAAGACTGAGTTCTCTTTACAAACCCCTGTGAGGGTCGGGACCAAATTCAGATTTAGAAGCCTCTGATGGGCACCATACAAAAAGACTCTGACAACAAAAGAAAACTGAAGCTAAAGATCTGGATGAGCTTGCCACAAAATTTTGTCACTTGACTCTACAAGATATTCTTTATCAGTCATGAAATTGAATTCATAAACAAACAAGAACACACAGACTGCCAAAGATAAATCATACACCTTTAAAACAAGCTGTTGAAATATGTGATTCAGTTTTGAATCATGTTGCCTTCAATAATACCCTGTTGTCATCAAGAGGGTTAAGCCTTCTAGTAAACTCATAATGAATGAAAATTGAAAGTATCTAACTAGTATAGATCAAACCTTATGGTTGTAGTTCTCCTTCTATTCTCTCCCCCTTGTCTCTTCATTTGATTCAGCTTTTATTCCTTCTCAATAAGTTATGGTAGTTCAACTACCTTTCTTTAGTTAAGCCTAATTAGCTTAACTAATTAGTTGAGACAAATAATAATGGTATACATAAATAAGGGTCTAATTAAATAATGACTAAATAGGTGGGACCCCTTATGACTCACATTTCATTTTTTTTAATAATCATCGAACATGAAATATAAAACCTCAATCATTTGATTCAAACATCCTCCTTGTAACTCTCATTCTCACATTTATAATAAAAAATATAACATGACCATATCCAAAAATATCATTATATCCATGTTGTCCAAAAATATGCCTAAATATATGCTTGCTGTCCAAAATATTGTCAAAGTAAAAATATTTTCCTCAATAAAAAATAACACAAATCATCATTAAAAATCGTATTTGTTGTGAGAGGAATTTGGCCACTTTTCATTGTTGTCCTCTTTTGATCTTTTTGTGGTGGCCTTAGGTTGATTGGAACCTTGAGGCTGGACTACACTGATAAAATGAGAACAATCATCTTTGAGATGAAGACGAGATGACACAGATTCAGAGGACTCTTTAGATGACTTGGAGGGAGTGGCCACTCATTTTCCTTTATCTTGCTCAGGCTTGGGAACATCAATTTTTAGCCTCTTACATGCATGAGAAGACTACACGTGTGAGAAAACATGATCACCTTGGGCATTTGGATTTTTTGGTAGTGGAGGAGGGGGAAATGGTAGAGACACAGTAGGCCAACCATAGTGATGAGAGAACAATCTCTTGCCAACCATCATTGGCAGACGGTGCTGGCTGCTTAGACACATGAGGGGGAACGCAAATAACAAAAAAGTTTTGATGTGGTTGGAAGGGAGGTATCTCAGGATGGAGATGGAGGATCCTATAGCCAACTAGGTTGAAAAACCCATCTTGAAATAGCTGATTTAATTCATGTGGATCAACATCAAAATTTATTGAAAACCATAGCCTTCTATGGCCCCTCTGCCAATTTCCTCTACCTCTATTAGCACATCTACCATTACTACCACTGCTAAAGAAAATCATCCTCAGGTAATATTCCACACATGTTATAAAAAAAAATCTTAAAAATCCATGCGTCAATACTCTACCTAAATAAAATCAAAAGGTCGCCTCTATTATTCACCACAAAAGCACGTGCAATCCATCCATAAATATCTTAAAACTTTAACAATCAATTTCCATTTGAACAGAGGGTGGTAGGGCTATTGGGAAGATGGGGGGTTTATAATGTGCGGAAAATGGTAGCATGGATGGGAAACAACCAATGAATATTTTTCAAGGAAATGAAGAAGTAACAGAGACTGTATCCATATCCAACTTTCAAACACCAGTCATCAACTAGCTTTTCTCTTTTGTTATTAATCTTTTTTTCTTTCCAAATAGAATTTTAAATTCATAATAATAGAACAATGAGTGTTTTAATGTATTTGGGAAGATGAGGGGTTTATACTGTGCGAAAAATGGTATAATGAAAGGGAAAAAAAATGATTACTATTCTATTATATGAAATAGTATAAAAAAATGCCATCATCACCAACATTTTCCAAGATTTTTTTCTTTTTAATAATTCAAATCCAAGACACAGTTGTTTCAAACCCCAGGAAAGTTCCAAGACTTTCCACTATACAACTTTTATTTCTTTTATTCGTAGAGTTTTTATAATAGACTGCTAACAAAAACATTCCAACAACTAAAACCATACTACATCAAGCGCGCAATGGAACACAACATAAGCCAACAACCCTTCGATATACAACGTTGATATCACAAATCTCAATATTTGTTGTGTAAACAGACTGGGTTTGAAAACCAGGTGATCCTGGTGCTATTATTTTAACATCATACAACTTTTAAAATCGACAAACCCCCATGGATATATAACAAATGAGATGCAATTAACTGACCTTCCCAATGTTTGGTTAGCTACTGATAACATACATCAAGATCAATTTACATACATCAATAAAAGAACTGAGGTGTGGGCAAATGCAAAGGTGAACCCTTCAAGGGGTTTGTAAAAAGAAAATTTTAACCATCTCTTATCACAACATACTTTCCACAAACCTCTCCACATACATCTTATGGAGGCTGGAAGGAAAATATGCCCATACATCTACAAACTGTTTATAGACAGTTTGAAGGAGCTACAAATCTTCCAAGACAGGGTAATGGCATTAAGAAAACAACCATTCGTTTATCTCACAGAGAAAAGAAATCCTTGAATTTTAATGACCAGAGATGAGTGAAACCCAAAAAAAATCCATAAAGTTTGCGAACAAACATAGCACAAAGGCAATATTCATTATGGGCACAATGCAATCCAAACATAAAGGAAATTTCAACCATTAATCAGCTTGAACACTTAAATTCCTACAGGGAGGAACTCCACTTAATATGTAATTCCACGGTCGATACCCACATACATTCATTTAACTTCAGAAAGCAAACACATCCCGTAAGAAAATCTAAGAGCCAACATCAAGATTTTATTCTAAGCAAAGCTATATTTCATGAATGGAGAGGCAAGATCCATCATACATGTATGCAGAATGCCAGGAAAACAATGAGCACGACTATTATTTCCAAGGCCGAGTAAAACGGAGGAAATACCAACCAAAGAAACCAACACAAATGTGAACCAAGTGAGGGTGGCATCCTCGAGGTAGGGTTGGAGAGACGTGCAGTAATTGCACGTAGTTTCTTACATTAATTCCATCAACTATAGCCAAGTACGATCGCACCAACACATAGTCCACTATGTGTTCCACATTACAAAAAAAAATGAATTTTTCACCTTCCATTAACTCATATGCATATTTTAACACTTAGAACCAAATACATCGAATGTCCTACATTCCTTGCTAGGGGAAAATTGCCACCTTATAAAACTTAATCAATGTCCATGATAACACAAGAATATCATAAGTGTGATATGTGATACCCATATATAGCCCATGCCTGGAGTTTGAATTAACAAGTCAAAATGTAGGTGTAGCAAGAATAAGCCAAGATGCTCATTAAGACAACATTTTTCCATTTCCCCTTTAAAATTAAATTAAATTGCCAATACGCCATCATTCATTTATTTCACACGGAGGTAGTTTCGAATTTTTAAATTGAAGAATCATATTTGTGAGGTGACCATGAGTGCAATAAAATAAGAGTGTCTTTCATCACTATTTAGTATATTATTAAATATATATAAGTAGTAAGGCATCGCAACCCATTTGCAGGAAGGAATTCCATGTTGCACTTTTGGGCATCAACAAACTGGCGACTCCACAGGGAAATATGTTCTCAATAGATTTAGAACTCAAAATGTCTTGGTTTTGCAAACTGGTAGAAATAGATGATTGAAAAGAAACTGAAAAAGAATAGTTATGCAACAGGGGGAAAAAGATGGTTTAAGGGAAATAATGAGACGAGACTTTGGGAATAACTTATGGAAAGTGATACGTATGAGGGGATTTGGTCATGTATGCATAATAATCGAATAAGACATAGCAGATAATGCTTCTTAAATTTTCAAGGAGAATGCTTCTGATATGCTCTTGAATCTGAGGATGGAGGGAAGAAAGGGATAGCATAAACAAGGAAGAAGACACAATCGACTATACTACAACAGTATTGAAAGAAAAAAGTTATTTCAATGATGTCTTAAAGGAAGGCATCTTGACAGCTATGCGTACCTTATTTTTCATCGATCAACAATACTTACAGAATGGCATTGTTATGGAAAAATTGATCCAGACTTTTTTTCTGATAATTATGAAAAACAAAACAACAAAAATTAAAAACTCAACAACCCAAAGTAAAGAGGAAACAATAAGGAAAAAAACTATATACAACAGTCATGTTTTCATAAGCGTTAATGATCAAGATGGTTCCACATAATGTTTTAAGTGGGAACCATTAGTACTGTAAGAGAACAATCGCTCTTCCAAATCTTTTAGAAAGTATGAGTTTGTGCCCAGGATAAAAGCGATTTTGAAAGTACCTAGCCATAATTTTTGGAACTTAGAGTGTCTCCCTCTTTCATCATGGGTTGAGTCCCATAGTAGAAATTTGTCATCAATCTTGAATTGGGCATCCTTTGCTCATTTATAAAAATACCTTTTCACAGTTTGATTCCTTCTTTTTATGTTCTCCAAGGCAAAACTCCTTTGTTCTTCCAGGGTTAACAATACATTTATCCTTTGGGGAATATTGGAAGAATTTAATTCTTCAATTTGTAACATCAGCTGTAAGGAGGTAAGCTCTATCTCAGTAGGAATAATAGCCTCTTGTCCATATACAAGCTAAAAAGGAGTAAATCATGTGCTTGCTTTGGTGGTTGTGTGATCTACCTAGAGAGCGTAAGTGAGAAGTGTGTGCCACTGTCAAGTTTTATCTTCTATGATACTCTTTATGATCCTAACCAGATTATTTTTAGTGGACTCTACTTTCCCATTTCCCTGAGGGTATTAAGGAGATGAAGTGAAATGTTTGACCCCTAACTTAGCCAAAAATTGAGTCATTTTTGCAGAAATGAAGGCTGGGCCATTGTCTATAATGATTTCTAATGAGATGTCGAATCTGGAAAATATGTTAGATTCTAGGAAAGAAATTACATGTTCATCCGATGAATGTCTAACAGGGACAACCTCGGTCCACTTAGTAAAGTAATGAGTGGTTGTCAAAATAAAGATATTCCCTGCAGAAGATGGAGGATTGATAGGACCAATGAAATCTAGGCCCCATCTAGAAAAAGGGAAATTTGGAAGGATAGGTTTTAAAGGCATGGAAGAAACACGTTCTTTCCCAATGAATTTTTGGCATCTATCACAAGATCTTACAAATTTATATGAATCGTGAAATATCGAGGGCCGGTAGTAACCATTTCTTACGATCTTAAAAGCAATAGCCTTAGATGAAAAATGGCCACCAATGTGGATGACAGAAGTTGATGATCCATGGATTTTGTGTAACAATTTATGTGCTTCTTCATCATTTACATATCGAAGTAACAAACCATCAATGAACCTCCTAAACAAAGAGTCTCCTAAAATGATATGCTTGGAATATTTGAGGTAGAGTCTCCTAAAATGATATGCTTGGAATATTTGAGGTAGAGTCTCCTTCTCTGGTGGGGATCTAAGTTATCCGGGAATTTTTTATGCTGCAAATAAAACACCAGATTTTTATACCAAGGATGTTAAGATATAGAAAGATATTGATTTTCAATATAGAATAGTGATGATCCTGATCATCAAGTTCTTCACTTGGTTCGAGGTGTTGAGCTATGTGAAGGGCTAGGTCGCGTCCATTTACTTTCTTTGAAGTCATGATCAACAAATCATTCTCTTGAATTTTGGCAAGCCAGTGTGCAATTTTTCCTGAAAGATAAGTCTGTGAAAGAAAAAACTTGACATGAGGCAAAGGGAATTTTACCTGCGTATGTTTGCCTAAAACAAAATCACGAAATTTTTCTATAGCCTTGACAAGAGAAAAAGTGTGTTTCTCAATATAAGAGCATTTGATTTCATCATCTGATAAACTATGACTCATGTAAGCTACATGTGTTTCATTGTTTTGGTCATCACTTTGTAAGAGGATAGCACAAATTGCTTCCTGGGTGGCATTGGTATATATCATAAAGTCTTTCTCAAAATCTGGTTTCACCAGAATTGGTGCAGAACTGATTGCTTTATTAGTCCTAAGGAAAACATTCTTGACGACATGTGTCCAAGAAAAAGAATGATCTTTCTTCATAAGAATATGAATTTGTTTAACCATGACCGCAAAATCAGGAACAAACCTACGAAAAAAATTGATAATGGCCATGAAAGCTTGAACTTCTTTCTTGGAGGTGGGGACAGGAAGGTTTAGAATCTCAATAATCCTTTCAAGATATATACTTATTCCTGAATAAAAAACAATATGACCGAGAGATTTCCCTTCGTGATATCGAAAATAGATTTGGGGATTTAAAAAAATGCCAAATTTTCTGCAACGCATGAGAACTTTTCTAAGATGACCAAAATGATCCAACCGGTTTTTAGAATACACAGTCAAATCATCAAGATAAACTTGGATAATCTTATCAATTATATTGTCAAAAGATATCTGCATAGCTCTTTGAAAAGTGGCACCTTCATTAGACAAGCCAAAAGACATGTGTTCATAAGAAAATGTGCCCCAACAAGTGGTAAATGTGGTTTTATACCTATCAGTCCTTTTTACTTTGATCTGATTATACCCAGAGAAACCATCAAGTAAGGACATCATTTGAGACCCCTCAACCTATTGTAAAATCATTTCCATATTAGGAAGTAAAAAACGGTCTTTGACACTTTCTCTATTCAATGCATGGAAATCAACACATAATTTAATCTGACCAGTAGTTTTCCGAACAGGGACCATATTTGAAACCCACTCAGAATACTTAACTGGAAAGATTATGTTATCTTTCAACAATTTTTCCAATTCTTTCCTAATAGTGGCTTCAAGCGTAGGGTTAATAGGTCTTTATTTTTTCCTAATTATTTTTACCCCTTCCTTGATAGGAATGGCATGTTGTATGAGAGTAGGATCAAAACCACGAAGATCCTCATATGACCAGGCAAAAACATCTTGAAATTCCCGAAGTAGTTCTATGAATTTCGCTTTTTCTTCATCAGAACATTGGGCACCTAATTTAATGATCTCTGGAGATTTGGATGTCCCAATATTCAAGGAAATGGTATCACCAAATTTATTTTTTGACTCCTCTTCCTTATGTGTTTGTTTGTTTCTTACATCACTTGACGAAAATGAACTTTTGAGAGGAGTCAAGCCTTTAGGAAATTTGTCATCTTCAATAGATATGATTTCTTTGGGATTAAACGGTTCTTTTTGTATGAAAGTGAAAATGCCTTCATCACTTGGGAAAAACTTCCATGATTCTATGTTATCATGGATATGAGGATGATATAGAGATTGAAATATACAATCAGATCTTTGAGGCAAAAGTTGTCGGGTAGGGGACGTTGTAAACACAACTAACCTATCGATCATTGAATTAAGTTCCCTCTTAACATGAGTGATGTTAAATGATAATATATTTGAAATGAACATCCAAACAACTTGAGTATAGCGTTTAAGAAACTTATTGCTTGGTGAATAAATCTTACGTACAATATTCACAACAAGTTCAAAATCACCAAAAACTGTAAGTTGGCCACAACCAAGGTTATATGCATTTTCGATTCCTAACAATAAGGCCTCAAACTTGGTGACATTGTTTGTGCAAGCAAATTCCAACCTATAAGAAAAGTTGTGGATTTTACCTATAGGAGAATATAGAATGATGTTGGCTCCATTACCTTCGTTTGAACATGAGCCATCAAAATGCATGTGCCACCTTCCATCATCTAAATCATTTGGTTCAAGCATAATGTCACCCTCATAAACAAAGATAGAGTACACTCCCAAATCTTCTTCGAGATAATTGACATTAGGTTGGGGAATGCTCTCTATATATGGTGAAATTCTTCCATCCCTAAGAACTATAATGTTCTTTCCGTTCCGAGGGATGGACAAATGTGTTCCCTCAATTGAAATATATTCGCCAGTTAATGCTTTCTAATCTCTTCCTAAAATAATTGAATAGTTTCTCACTTGCATATCAATTACTTGGATGTTGAGGGTTGTTCTTATCTCGGTATGTGTGCACATAAATAGGGTTACATCTTTGATTTCGTCGATAGTTGATTGCTGCAAAATTTTATAAGAGAGCATGCTTCTGATAAGCCAAGCTCTTCCATGATAATTTTATACATTACTCTTGGACCAGACTCGCCATCAATTAGGAAACAAGGAGCTATTTTATCCATGATTTTTACAGAGATATAAAAAGGGGAATTTTTTACAGGGTCCTAAAATTATTTACACATATCTTATTTATAGTTGAATCCTCTTCTTTTGACTCTTCAAATAGATCAACTATGGTAGAAACTTTACCTTCCATAAAATTTTTGAGATGCTTTTTTTTTTTTTCTGGCACGACAACCATGTCCAAAAGAGTAGCATCAGCTTTGATATTAGTCAATTGATTAAGGATATTATAGTTAGAAGATGGAAGAGGAGAAGAAACTCCTTGATTATCCGAAGTTCTGACAGCTTGTGTATCATCACTTTGAGAAGATGAGCTCAGGGTGGAAGAAGTACGAGGAAGATCATATTTTCCCTTGGCAGTATAAGATTTATTCCTGGTATTAATTACCATAACATCTTCTGGTTCAACCCAATCTAAATCAACTATTGTGGTATCAAGCCTTTTTCCAAAGATCTTATCTCTAGCATTTTTCTTAACTTCGCAAGTGCTTTCTTTGTGATTTTCTTCATAGAAGTTACACCAACTGCGAGACATTATGGCCTTTGGCTGAAAAGTGTTTTCATTAGTATTCTAAAAAGGTGCTAAGGAAGAAGAAGACTCCCTAGAGGCAAGTGAAGAGGAATTTCCTTTTCATTCGCAGGCTATCATCCTATTATTCATATCTTGCACAAGTTGTAGGATGGCAAACATGTATGTTTGCTTGACCAAGTCTCCCTTAGGGAGACCCGCTCTTTCGAGTTGCTCCTCATATTCTAGGCAAGTATGAAGAGCGGAACCAATATTTTCAATAGCCTTCTCTTCAAGTCTATGATAATAAGGAGAAGCTAATGCATTATAATAATTCATGAAAGCAACCTAATTTTGTGGACATATTAGTTCATGGATTTTATTATATAATTTGGTGAAGCGAAGGTTAAAAGACTGAATGTTTTCACCATATTTATAGGAAATATTGTTGTATTCCCTTAACTGTTCAGTTGGACTCTTGGACTTTCCATAAGTGCACTTGAACCAATAAACCAACTCTTCCCAAGTGGAAATAATTTTGGGAGGGAGATCAAAAAAATCAATTGCAACTTTCCCTTAGAGGGAGTTTACAAATAAACACATGCAAGCATCGTTATCGTTAGCCCCTATGTTATGACAAGCATTAGAAAATTCTACTAGGTGTTCATTTGTAGTAACGGTATTATTTCTCGAAAACCTAGGTAAATCCTCCTTGAATTTTGGTAATGGTTGAGTAGCTGGTGCAAGATTCAAGGGAGAGAATATGTGCCATGGGGTGGTTGTAGCATCTTCCTCAAATTGAAAAATCCTATATTTCTTTATGACTTTAGCAGGATTGGTAGTGGATTGAATAGGGACTTGATGACTATATATACTACCAATTACTAATGAAGCAAAAGGTTGAGAGGAGGAGGCACCTCCGGTGCCACTACCACTACCTGCATATGTCATGTTGAAAGTGATAGGTATGAGTGATAAAGGTGAACTGGAAGAATCAGATAAAGTTATCCTAAGAGCACTTTCTTATGTTGATAAGACAATTTTCCTCCCTATTTCAAAAATAGGGGTAGCTTTAGGGGACAACCCTCTTCTCCTTTGAGAGATGCAAGGATTAGATGACATGAAATGAAAGACCAAAGAAGTAGGAAAAGGGATGTTACTATTGATTTCTAGGATACCTTTGCCTAGCTTCCCAACATTCATGAATATTTATGTCCCTTTCAATTACTTCCCAAGAGCGCTCAAGTTCAGCATGAGTATTAGCAGTTTCTAAAATGGTGTTGAATAAGGTCAATGCAATTCTAGTTTTGTCATCAAGACCGTTTCCAATATTGGGTTGTCTTGTAAGAGGTACTATCATGGAAAACTCAATCAGTGAGTATTCAGACAAAACAGAAAAATGAAAGATAATTGTGTACACAATCAACCAGAGAGATATGGAAGATCTCCCCAGTATGGTCGCCAAATAAATGTTGAGGAAAAGGTATGGAAAACCTTACTAAAGCATTTTCAAATCTTACCGGGCTAAGGAAAGATAGTTGGGAATGTCACCCGGGGTTTATATCCTTTAAAAAAAAACACAATCACTTAATTCACATGTATCAAGTGCAAGGAACCAAAGCTGGTTTTTTATATTATATGTAACTGTGAAAAAAAAAAAACTTAAACATAAACTGTGTGAGTGTGTACATGGAGATAAAAGAAAAAGAGTGAACCAGATCATCAAAATACATATGTGAGACTGAAACAGTAATCTGATTTTTATATTGATTTCATTCTGAGATACAATACTAAGTTCTCTTTACAAACCCCTGCGAGGGTAGGGACAAAAGTCATATTTAGAAGCCTCTGATGGGCACCATACAAAAAGACTCTGACAACAAAAGAAAACTGAAGCTAAAGATCTGGATCAACTTGCCACAAAATGTTGTCACTTGAATCTACAAGATATTCTTTATTAGTCATGAAATCAATTCATAAACAAACAAGAACACACAGACTGCCAAAGATATATCATACACCTTTAAAACAAGTTGCAGAAATATGTGATTCAGTTTTGAATCATGTTGCCTTCAATAAGACCATGTTGTCATCAAGAGGGTTAAGCCTTCTAGTAAACTCATAATGAATGAAAATTGAAAGTATCTCACTAGTATAGAGCAAACCTTATGGTTGTAGTTCTCCTTCTATTCTCTCCCCCTTGTCTCTTCATTCGATTAAGCTTTTATTCCTTCTCAATAAGTTATGGTAGCTCAACAACCTTTCTTTAGCTAAGACTAATTAGCTTACCTAATTAGTTGAGACAAATAATAATAGTATACATAAATAAGGGTCTAATTAAATAATAACTAAATATGTGAGACCCCTTGTGATTCCAATTTCATTTCTTTTAATAATCATCAAACATGAAATATAAAAACTCAAACATTTGATTCAAACATCCTCCTTGTAACTCTCATTCTTACATTTATAATCAAATATTTTAATATCAAAAAAATATAGCATGACCATATCCAAAAATAACATTATATCCATGCTTTCCAAAAAGCTGCCTAAATATATGCTTGTTGTCCAAAACCTTGTCAAAGTAAAAAGACTGTCCTCAATAGAAAATAACACAAATCATCATTAAAAACCGTATTTACTATGAGAGGCATTTGGCCTCCTTTCACTGATGTCCTCTTTTGACATTTCTTTGGCAACCTTAGGCTAATTGGAACCTTGAGGCTAGACTACACTGCTAACATGAAAACAATCATCTTTGAGATGGGGATGAGAGGAAACAAATTCGAAGGATTTTTTATATGACTTGGAGGGAATGGCCACTCCTTTTCCTTTATCTTGCTCAGGCTTGGGAACATCATTTTTTATCCTCTTACTGGCATGAGAAGACGAAACGGGTGAGACAACATAATCATCTTGGGAATTTGTATTTTTTGGCAGTGGAGAAGGGGGAAATGGTAGAGACACAATAGGCCAACCATGGTGATGAGCAATAGGTTGTTGGACAATCTCTTTCCAACCATCATTGGCAAGCAGTTCTGGCAGCATATACACATGAGGGGGAACACGGATACCATAAAATTTTTGATGTGACTGGAAGAGAGGTCTCTTGGGTCAGGGCTGGAAGACCCCATGGCCAACTAGGTTGAAGAACCCATCTTGAAAGAGCTGATTTAATTCATGTGGATCAACATCAAAATGTATTGAAAATTGTGGCCTTCTATGGTCCCTCTACCAATTTCCTCCACCTCTATTAACACCTGTTCCATTACTTTCTCTGCTAAATAAACTCATCTTGAGGAAATGTTCCACACATTTTATAAAAAAAACTCTTAACAATCCATGCATCAATACTCTACCTAAATAAAATCAAAAGGTTGGCTCTATGATGTATTACTGAGAGGAGGGGGGTGAATCAGTAATAGAGAAATAATAATCCTTTTTAACCATATAATCCAAGTGTTATATCAATGCATAATTATCATCCAATAACTGCAGAGCAGATAAGCAATGAAAAAATGAACAATCATACACATACAAAGTACACCCGTGTTTTATGTGGAAACCCAAAGCGAGAGAAAACCACATAATTTTTTTTCTTATATGTCTTGAAGAATTACATCCATTGGAAGCATCAACTTCCTTTGTTTTCCAGCTGCAACTAAAATGAGACTCCAACCCCCTATTTTCTCAGGCTACAACCTGAGGGAAGCTCCAACTCCCCAATTTTTTGGCTACAACTAGAAGGAGGCTACAACCCCCTAAGTTCTTCAACTACAACCGGAAGGTGGCTACAACCACTTGTCCTTGCCCCATCCAACCACCCTGAAATATAAATGCCAAATGTAGACAACTTGTCACTATCACTTAATCAACCACTACCATTGTCAACCTGTTACTGTCAACCCATACCAATAACCTATGACAACCTATACAAATCAACCTGCACCAAAAAACCTGTACCAATAACTTGAACCAACATGTAACATGCATCAACCTTGACTCATCAAGATGTACCAACATCATCAAATATACACCTCATGTATGTGCCAACTCATCAAATATACATCTCATGTATGTGCCAAATCATCAACTACTTGTCTCAACCATGTACCCAACATGTACCTCAACCATATACCAAAGACATACACCAATATAACCATCAAAAGTTATCTAACAATTCATCACTCTATCCATAAACAAAATACCATAAATCCTTACATCAAACCATGTGCCACAACCTCACTGCTATGTAGCATCAATCTAACCCAACAACTTCAACAACACATCACAACCAAAAGACCAATACCCATATGCCAAATACCAACAAAAAAATACCAATTGTATCCCTCAACAAATATGATATATGCAGCAATACTAAACATCCAATACCATATCGAGAGATAAACCCTAGCTCACAAAACATACCTCAAACAATATGTGTCATATCTCTCATAAATAGACCCCAACCATGTTGCTGTCGCGATTTTTCTACTGCACTTTTTTTGTCGCGATTTTTCTGTTGCACTTTTTCTGTCGCGATTTTTCTGCCGCACTTTTTTTGCCCTGATTTTTCTGTTGCACTTTTTCTACCGCACTTTTTCTGCTGCAATTTTTCTCTATCAATAACACCTTCCCAAATAACCTTTCACAAAATAAATATTCAATGATATTCAAGTGTGATTAAAATGAGAGAGCCTTGTCTCTTATTTATACTTTCATGTAGCTTCCTCAAGGGGTTACCTTTTAACCATGTTAACCCACTTTCCTTATTTTAGGGTTAACCAACTTCTAACCACTTGTCCACTTAGAAATTTATCCATTAAATTTATTATTTAAATAATCTATTTTGCATCCTCTTTGACTAATACTACACTCATCACTTCACTTTATTATTTAAATAATTTCTTCTTTGCAAACACTTTGACTACTTTGACCTTTTAGGGATTCTAGATGACTCATGAGGGTTCTCCAACTTCACATGGTCATAACTCTCTAACTGTGAGGAGTTATGTGACATTCCACATACCACCGGAAATGACATGACATGCAATATCCATCTATAATAGTCTTACCTGTAAATATATCAAACTCATACCATTATCCATCAAACAAACTTGGGTCCATTACCCAAACCTTTGTTCTACCATAATTCACTACCAGGCTTTCTTCAAGGGTTGACATCAATGAAAACCAACCAAATTAATCAACAATATCCCCCTTTGGCATTGATGGCAACACTTTGATGCAATACTGAAGTCATGTCATGCAATACTGAAGTAATATCACTCATGCTCCCCCTGGAACCATGCCTCTGTTTTTTGCATGTGATAAATCTCTCCCTCTTTGTCATCAATGACAAAGGTATCTTTCCATCCAGGGTTTCTCCCCCTAACTGAACCGTCCTTGGGGATACTCCCCCTGGCTCAACTCTTCCTAAAACTAATCTCCCGACTTGAATTGTCCTATTTATGGTGCTTCCTCGTGTAAATCTAAAACATATAAGATAATCATTCAAAAGAATTCATTTTGGAGTAGAAATAACTCTGAGTATCTAGCAAATATACTCAAAGGCTTCCCGTGGAAGCAGTTTTGTAAATATGTCTGCCACTTATTCTTTTGTGCCCACATATTCAACTCTGATGTTCCTTTCTACAACCTGTTCTCGTAGAAAGTGATACTTGATTGGAATGTGCTTCGTCTTGGAGTGCATCATAGGATTATTTGAGATACTTATGGCACTTGTATTATCACAATAGATTGGAATGGGCTTATCATACTCAACCTATATATCTGTCAGAGTTTGTTTCATCCATAGAAGCTGTGTACAACATGTTTTTGTTGCAATATACTCTGCTTCAATTGCAGATAAAGATATTGATGATTGTTTCTTGCTTAACCATGATAATAAACACTCACACAAGTAGAACACTACTCCACTGGTGTTTCGTCAGTAATCGATACAACCTACCCAATCTTCATCTGTGTAGGTAATAAGTGATAGATCCTTTCCTTTTAGATACCATAATAAAAACTCTTTTGTTCCTTTAAGATATCTGAAAATCCTCTTCATTGCTAATACATGTGATTCATTTGGTGTTGCTTGAAATCGTGCCACCTATCCAACTTCATGCATTACATCTGGTCTGGATGTTATCACATATAGTAGGCTACCAATCATTGACCTGTATCCTCTGATCTGTGGACTTTGAATCATCATCTTTGATTAACTTGCAACTGGTTTGCATGGGAGTGATAATTAGTTTGCAATCTTTCACTCTGAACCTCTTTAGAATTTCTCTGATATACTTGGTTTGAGAAATAAAAATTCCTTGGTTGTTTTGACGTATATGAAATCCCAAAAAGAAGGATAGTTCTCCAAGTAATGACATTTCAAATTCATTCTGCATATCCTTTGAAAATTTTTGGCTTAACCTGTCATCATCACTACCAAAAATAATATCATCAACATAAAATTCAATTAATAAAATACTATATTGACTTACCTTGATGTAGAGGTTGTTGTATGCACTTCCTTTTCTGAACCCTGCCTATTGTAGATATTTATCTAGTCTAGAGTACCATGCTCTAGGAGCTTGTTTTAGACCATACAATGCCTTCTTTAATTTACACACATAATATGCGTTCTCTGACAACTGAAATCCTTCTGGTTGTTCAATGTAGACTTCTTCTTCAAGTTCCCCATTCAGAAAAGATTATTTTACGTCCATCTGATATACTTTAATATCTTTGGAGAATGCATAAGCTAAAAGCAATCAGATTGCTTCCATTCTAGAAACTGGGGAAAATGTCTCTTCAAAGTCGATTCCTTCAACCTGTGCATATTCTTTACATACCAATCTAACTTTGTTCCTTGTAACCTGTCCCTCTTCATTCGATTTATTCATGTAAACCCACTTTGTGCCGATCACATTCTTATCCTTTGGTCTTGGAACCAATTCCCAAGTGTCATTTTTCTCTATTTGATCAAATTCTTCATCCATGGCCTTATTCCAAAATCCATCCTTGTTGGCCTCTTAAAAATAGGTTGTTTCAATCGTAGATGTGAGTGCTAGGTGTGTTTGTTCTGGTGAACACATTCTTCTTCTAGTCTCAACTCCTGCATCTTTGTTCCTGATAATCTGATCTGAAGGATGATTCTTCTGTACTTGTCTGCTAGGTGTATTTGGAGTCATTTTTTGAACTACTTTTATTATTCTGTCGAATCCTCTTTGTCTTCCCCTTCTTTTTCATATTATGTTTCTTCTTCGTAAAGTTGTTCCATTGATTCATTTTCTTCTTCCTTCAATTCTTGTCTACTTGTTTCATCAATTGTTACGTTGATTCTTTCCACAACTTTGTTCAATCTTAGGTTGTAACACTTGTATGATTTTCTTGTACTTGAGTAACCAAGAAGTACTCCTTTGTCCACACAAGAGTCAAACTTTCCCATTCTGGCATCTTCTCTTTTGATGTAGCATTTTCTTCTAAAAACTCTGAAGTGCTTCACATTTGCTAGTATTCCTTTCCATAGCTCATAGGGAGTTTTTTCAGTGTTGTTTCTGAGCATTAATTTGTTTTGAATGTAAATTGTTGTATGCATTTCCTGTGTCCAAAAAATATATGTCAATTTGGAATCCATTAGCATTGTTCGAGCCATTTCTTGTATTGTCATGTTCTTTCTTTCAACAACTCCATTCTGTTGAGGTGTCCTAGCAATAGAGAATTGCCTTTTTATTCCATGATTGTTGCAGTAGTCCATAAATTCCTTTGAAGTGAACTGTCCTCCATTATCAGATCTTAAGAATTTGATTTTTGAATCCATTTCATTTTCAAACATTTCCTTGCAGATCTTGAAGTTGTCAAAATCTTCTGACTTATTCTTGAGAAAGTAAACTGCAGTCATTCTTGTATAATCATTAACTAATAACATAAAGTATTTCTCACCTTTTAAACACTTTGTTGTAGTTGGTCCAACTAGATCAGTATGCACAATTTTCAGTGGTCTTGTCGTTGAATATTCCTTTGATTTGAACCCGGTCTTTGTTTGCTTTCCTTGCTGACAATGCTTGCATAAAGTGTTGGTTGTTTCGTGATCTAGGGCATTTCTCTGACTGCTTCTCTTTTTCTGACTTTGAAAAGGTTTTCAAAATGTATGTGACCCATTATTCTATGCCATAGTCAACTTTCATCTTCCTTTCCTAAACAACACTTTTCAATTTCAATTTCACTTAACCCATATATGTTGCTTGAAGTTCTCGCAGCTGTAGCAATCGATTTTCCTAAACCTTCTTTTATTATCTTGCACTTTTGTGAATTGAAAGTAACTTTATGACCTTGTTCACACAGTTGACTCATACTTATAATATTATGTTTCATATCTTCTACTAGTATAACATTTCCTGCATTTGTATTCTTGTTCCCAATTCTGAATGTTCCTTTTCCAATGATTTTGGATGAATCATCATTTCTGAAGGAGACTGATCCATCTCTTTCCTTTCTTAATGTAAGAAACTTGTCTCTATCACCTATCATGTGTTTTGAACAACCATTGTCAACATACCAACCATGTTTCTTCTGCTTAGCTTGTAGAGCGAATGTGCATTCTTCATTGTTGTATTGATTATGCTTTCTTATCCATGTCCTTTTCCGAGGTTCATGTCTGTGATTGTTGTTGTTCTGTTGTGGTTCTCTAGGAGGGACTGTCATTCTGCAATCTTTGGCCATGTGTCCAAAGTTGTTCACTTATAGCATTCCACTTCAGTGCTCAAGGATTCAAACTTGTTGTAACTTCTTCTCTGTGTTTCACTAGACTTTCTTGGATAACCCTTTTGTGTATGACTTTCAAACTTTTTTATGTTCTTGTTGTTAGCTCTACAATTCACAGCTTTATGTCCAAAATTATTACATGCATAACATAAACCAAAAAATATAGTTTGACACCTAGGAGTTGAAGATCTTCTAAAAGAATGTGCTCTTATGAATCCTTCTTCTTCTTGAGACCTATCTGTTTCTGTTGGTCGTTGATTCTGAAATATGAATCTTCTCGGTGGAGGAGTGTCCCTATAATTTTCTCTATAGAACTTCATATCCCCTTCGATTGTTTCTGCATAGATTTTTGGATATGTTTCTTGCTCTATTGTTTTGGAGCTTTATCCCTTTTATGTATGATTGTATCCAATTCCAAACTTGTCATGATTAGGCATTTGACTGTTGATAATGTCAATCAAAACTTTTGAACTGTTCTGGATATTTTTCTTTTGAAGATCCTTTCTTAATGTGACAATATATGCTTCCAAATTTTCAATGATCATGTCTCTTTCTTCTAACTATTCTTTGAGTGCTTCTTCAATTCTTTTAACTTCTTCAATTTGAACCTTCAAATTTGTGATCATTTGTTCTAATTCCCGAGTGTCTTATTTCTTGTCTAGTTCTGCTTGTAGCTTCTTGTTTTTCCTCTTTTCTCTTCTGATAACTTCTATGGCACTCATCAATTCCTTTCGGTAGTCAACTTCTGCCTCTTCAATTTCTTCTTTGGCTTCTTCATATTCTACTTCAGAGTCTTCTTTATCAGAGTCTTCTACTTCCATGAATAGAACCCTTTCCGTCTCAAGTGATAGAGACAATGACAGTCACAGTGACAAGGACAATGACAAGTTGTATGATTGGTTGATCATCAGTGACAGGTTGGTTGATATGACAATGATACTGTCAGGTTGGTTGATGCAATAGTGATAGTGACATGTTGGTTTATGTGACAATGACAGTGATAGGTTGATTGATGTGACAGTGACAATGACAGTGGCAAGTTGGTTGATGTGAGAGTGATAGGTTGATTGTTGTGACAATGGCAGTTACAGATTGATAAGTGGTAGTGACAGTGAGTCTACACTTATATTTCAGGGTGACAGGACATAAAAAGGAAAGGGGGTCGTAGCCTCCTTCAGGTTGGTGCCGAAGAATTCAGGGAGTTGGATCTTCCTTTAGGTTGGTTCCTATAAATCAGGGGGTTGTAGCCTCCTTTTGGTTGGTGCCAGAGAATTCAGGGAGTTGGTGCTTCCTTCAAGTTGGTTCCTGTAAATCTGGGGGTTGTATCCTCCTTTCGGTTGGTGCTAGAGAATTCAAGGAGTTGGAGCTTCCTTCATGTTGGTTCCTGTAAATTAGGGGGTTGGTGCCTCCTTCTAGTTGGTGCTGGAGAATTGGGAATTTTTTTCTTCCTATGAATGTATTCTTGATATATATAAGAAATCATTTTTTGGTTTTCTCCCATTTGGGTTTCCACGTAAATTTTGGTGTATTGTGCATGTGGTTATTTGATGTGATGATATTGCCTATGGTTATATGCTCATGATATATTGAATGCAATCCTAAATGATATATTACTGATAAATTTGAAGTTTATATATAGTGATTGAAAGTGGTAAAAAGTGTTCATACTGATTCACCCCCCCCTCTCAGTATTCCAACACACGATCTATCCTTACACCTGGTTCAACATTCTAAACCAGGTGTGTAATATACCTAAATTATATTGCATTTATTATCATGTAATAAATGGGCATTATAATGTAATATGTTATAGATTTGTTATTATGTAAATGGGTATTATAATGTAAATGATAATTCTATCATAAGTCATGACCTTTGGTCTATGATAAGTCATGACCTTTGCCAAGGACATGACTTATCATTCCCCACGTGTATTTATACACATGTATTGTATTTCATATGATGTCAAGAAAATATGTAAAATGGATAGTAAATAAAATATTATTTATTATGGAAATATGGAATTGTGTTATGTATTTGTGATGTTCTCATGAAGTGGACCACCAGATCCACTTCATTTGGTATGGTATTTTCATTGGCCCGTGGTCAACTTTTCGGTTGTTTCTCTGATCTATCATCAAGGGAGAAGAAAAAATAAAGAATTAAAAAAAAAACAAATTAAAAAAGAAAAGGTTCACGTGAAGAAGTATTTAAAAGAAAAAGGTAATAAAGGTAATTTAAAAGAAAAATCTCCAAATAAGAAGAGTAAATTTTGATTTTACTATTTTTAAGGGGGAAAAAAGACAAAATAAAAAAGAAGAAGGAAGGGTAAAAAATTGATTTTACCATTGGTGGTTTATAGGCTCGAGGTTTTGGTAAACCATTGGAATGCCCATGGTATTGGGAAAATACCATAAGGAAAAAAAGTAATAAAATAAAAAAAGAAGAAGAAGGAAGGTGGCTTTTATATTAATATTCTTATTAGCAACTAATATAGAAGTTGAAGTATTTCACGAGTATTTTGAAAATTAGGAATTAATAATCAGTCACTTATATTAAAGTATTAATGTAAGTATTTCATAAGGAGTGAAATGGAAAATAAGGTTCAATTCACTTCTGGGTATGTTTTGGAACCAATTGATATTGTCATATGTATGTTAGGGAGGATCCATAATGAGACCGTAAACATTTTCATTGACCTCAATAGTCATTGGAACTATATTGATATTAAATTGGAAACTAAATTACAACTTGCGGAAGACGAAGTTAAAAGCGCTCTTACACAAGAACATGGTGATGAGATTAATAATTTATAATTAAATATCGATGAGTACTCCTCAAAATGATTTTTTTTTGTGTTACAAATCAAGGAAGTTGGTGTAGTCCTAGGGAACCCTTGGTTGAAATCTATTGGTACTTTTACCATGAATATCGATAAAAATTACATATAATTCTAGCACCTTACTAATAAGATAATGTTGTGAGACATTAACTCAAAGAACATTGCTCTCTCATCGAATTCAAATCAAAATGAACAACAAAATCACACAAAATTAATGGAAAAGTTTAAAAAATTGATTAAAATTCTTATTATCAAAGAGGAATGAATTATGCAAAATCGAACAGAATTGGAGAAGCAAGATACGAAAATTCATAAATTGCAACAACAAATTAGTAATATAAAAAGCACTCATAAAAAAGAGTCTGAAAATATCAATAAAGAACTATTGTCCAAAGATGAAGAAATTTCACGTTTGAGAAATCATAATGAAAGTATACTTGTAGATATGAATAAATTGAAGAAAAAGAGGAAGGCACATCAAGAAACCCAAACCATGGATAAAGGCACTAACATTGACCTGATCGACATAGAAAAAACTAGTGTTCTTTACAATGAAGTTGTATCAGTGGAAGTGTTTCCAGAAGTCAATGTCAACAAACAATTATAAATTAAAGCAACATCCACAGATTTAGTTGAAGTTTACATACCGTTGATCGCCACTAATAAAGTCATAGGTTAGTCGAAGGATGTTGTCGTACCAATAAATACAAAAAAATAAGATATCATCATGATGAATCAGGTAAATCAAGATAAGACTAAACCAGACATTAAGAAGGATAAAATTCCTAGGCATCCAAAGATATATGTGCTCCGAAGTCAACAAAGAAGAACATATCCAAAATCTTATCATCAAAGAGTTTTAGAAAGAATCTGACTTGGATGGATTGACTTTTTTCGATGCGCCAATATTGTTCGAGACTTCGATTGTCATGTCGCCCTGTGTCTTCCAATTTATCTAATCCATAACAGCTATAAAAGAATGTCATTCTACCAGAAGAATTTCGCATATCCTATGATTTTAGGACAAATCATTTTTAAGGAGGGAAGACTTGTAATATACCTAAAGTATATTGCATTTCTTTATCATGTAATAATATGTTATAAGTTTGTTATTATGTAAATAGGCATTATAATGTAAATGATAAGTCTATCATTAGTCATGACCTTTGGTCTATGATAAGTCACGGCCTTTGCCAAGGACATGACTTATCATTCCCCACGTGTATTTATATACAAGTATTGTATTTCATATGATATCAAGAAAATATGTAAAATGGATAGTAAATAAAATATTATTTATTATGGAAATATGGAATTATGTTATGCATTTGTGATGTTCTCAGGAAATGGACCACCAAATCCACTTCATGGTGTTTCTTCTGAAAATAATGAGGATGCTTTGTCTACATTTTTTCTTGTTGAACATGAAAATCATGGTTTAGAAAAACATCCTTGGTACTAGGACATAATTTATTATTTTCAATTTCAAAAATGTCTTGTTAATTTTGAATACCATCAACACAGGAGGGTTCATCTTGAAGCTTCCAAATATCTAATCTTGGGTACTTCTCTTGTCCGCAAAACCGTGGGTGGGTTGTTGTTACATTGTGTAGATAATACAACAACCCATTTTTAAAGGAAATTCATGGATCATCATACTCGAGTATTCAGATTGGTGGCCATTTTGCTACAAAATACACTGCACACAAAATATTGAGAACTGATTATTATTGGCCTTCAATCTTCAAAGATTCTTATAAATTTTCATAGGCTTGTGATGAATGTCAAAAAAATTTTGGAAAATAAAATTTCTTTGACATGCCCTTAGAGCCAATCCTTCCTAATTACCCATTTTCTAAATGGGGATTATATTTCATTGGTCTTATTAACACTTCATCTTTTATTGGACATATCTTTATCCTAACAACAACATAATACTTCACTAAGTGGACTAAAGTTGTACAACTCAAACATGCACATGATGAACATGGAATCTCATTCTTGGAATATAATATTTTTCTCATTTTGGTCTTTTGATAGAAATTATCACTGATAATGGTCCATATTTAATATCTAGAAAGTTTACCCAATTTCTAAATAAATTTGGGGTGAAACAATTCATGTCGTCCACTTACTATCTGCAAGGAAATGGGCAAGTTGAGTCTACAAATAAAAATATGGTCAAAATTTTAAAGAAGATCATAAATGATAGACCTCGTCATCGGCACACATTACTCACGTATGTCATATAGGAAGACTAAACCACCACTAAAACTAGTACTATCCATACTCCTTTCCAACTATGATATAGTCAAGAAGTTATAATGCCTACAGAACTTGAGTTAACTTCTCTTAAATTAACATTTCATGCTGAAGAGTCGAACTCTACAAAAATCCATTAGAGGATTAATGTTTTGCTGGCTCTAGAAGAACAAAAGAGTTTTTCTCTTGAAAATCTTAAGAAGAGGCATAAATCTATCAAAAACTGTTTTGACAAAAGAACCAAATCAACCACTTTTGTGACTGATGAAAAAGTGTTACTTTGGGATTCTTCTCATGTTGACAAAGGTAAACATACAAAGTTTCATAAGATATGGTTAGGTCCTTATATAATCATTTTTGTTGTTGGTAATAATTCTTATTTTTTAAAATACATAGATGGGCGATTGTTTTCATATACGACTAATCGTTCGCATTTGAAACACTATGTCGAACCTAGATAATTTGTTTATCTTCATTGTTTCATGTATATAATTTTGATTTTCTACTTGTATAGTTTTGATTTGCTTTTGTCTTTCTTTTCAGTTATTGAATTTTATTTTTTTGTTTTTATTTTGATTTCTGAGTCGAAATTGGATCAATCAAATTGTTGGTATGCCCATTTAATTTAAAAATTTTCATTACTGTATTCTAAAATAATACAAACAACAAAGTTAAGTGAATGATTTATGGTCTGCAACACTACTTATGTAGTTTTTTCTATACCTACATATTGTCTTTATAAGACATGGTTGTTATAGCTTGTTCCATCTTCTTCTTTTCCATGCTACCCTTCATGCGTGATTCATATTCAAGAGCATATCAGGAATTTTTTTACAAAATCATTTTGTTATCGGACTAATCAGTAGGTGCGGACACTAACAGATCTCCCTAGATCCACCTGGATCTAGAAAAAAATAGGACAGGACATGACTCTTTCCCTAACTTGTAAACATTGAATCTACTAATAGGAAGGAATAAGTGACATACCTTTATATCGCTTCCTTAGGTCTCTGTTGTTCCCGCTTCACTCCGATGTTCTTGTGAAGTCAAGTCCAAGACAACACAAACCAACCAAAGTGAAGATAGCAAAGTATATTCAACGTCAACTTATGCATATGATCAAGGAATTGCACAATAAAGTAAGAGTGACTTTATGGGAAAGGGACATGCCACTGTATCATATTAATTGAAAGTAGAAGATACAACCTGATGGCCTTGATGTTGCAAGCTTCCTTTTAGTGACCCTTGGTTCCAACACACACAATTTCTCTTTACTTGCATGAAGAAGATCCAATTCCTCTTGATAGACCAAATGGAGTCTTCAAACTTCTATCAAAGCAAGGTTCTTCACACAATTCTTTCACTAATTCTTCATTCAATCTTGCTTAACCTTTTCCATGAGAAAACTTTCAATATATAGGAGAAGGAGAGATGGTTATATGGATGAGGATGATCCCATCAAATCTGAGAATTCAGTAAAATGACGACCATACGAATGCCAACTCATTTTCTAGAAGATTCCATTCTAGAACCCTCGAGACCTCTTCTCCTTTCCAAGCTTAAAAACAGGTTTGCACCCTGTGTATGGAGTAGACTGCGAGAAGTTCAGACCCTAAGTGTGGGTGGTCTGCGAGAATGAGGCATTCTCGCACCCTAGGCCATAGGCAGCCTGCGAACTCATATTAAAAATATGTTTTTGGAAGGAGACAAGAGCCACTTTTCTCAAGCAAAAAGTCCATGTTGGGAGCCTGAATACTTCACTGTTAAGACATCACCAAAGTGAACAAAATAATGTGTAACAGAATTCCTCCCAAAGTATGAGGCCAGAATCTGTGACAACTGAAATACTTTGTAAACTGCGTGTGTGTGTGTCAGAAACCAGGAGTGCACCTAATCAGAAACCTACAAACAACCAAGCATCTGCAAAATATAATACCAGTTCTGAGATAGGCATTCCCATACTCAGATCACAGACGGATGACATCATGATCGTAGGTCATGGCCACCAATCATACACCATGGATCCATGTCATCAAAAATATTGCATAGCCACCAGGAACACTATGGATCTATGCGAGAAGACTCAAATTAAGATGACATAGCCACATGACATACAAAGTGGATCTATGTGTCTACAAATCATACATACTCCATTACAGCCTAGACCAAAAAGATGGGACCTAGGGTCTTCAATCCCGTCACCCAAAAATATGAATCTAGCCATGTGATTACATGTGCTGAAGTTGAATATGGTAGAAACCACTTGATTACTGGTCATTGATGAAACCGTTAACAAGTGCGATGGAAATTACCATTAATGGCAATGACTCCCAAGGTACACTAGTACAATCCAACGATTGTGAATAAATGAGTTGAGGTCGAACATTTGACGGAACCTCCCAATCAAGGGTCAATAATGAAAACCCATTGTCGAAAGCGAGGAAACCTGCCATTGAGGCATGCAAGTTCCAAGATACCAAATAATTTCTAAGTCTTGTTTCTGGATAATGAGTTGGAGTTGACGGAACAAGACCCGTCACAGGAGGGCCTTGATGTATCCCCCATCAATGACACGAAATGAGCAACAGATTTTGAAGGCGAAATAGAGTATGAGTATAGGTTGAAACAGACACAGGGAAGGTCAACATGGCAAGAATGGACAACTGCAGATGGCCGACGCAATAGAGGGTTTGAATGAACTTCTCTTGAACATATGAATGACATGACCAAGGACTTGGCAGCACTGACTCAGAGACGACCCAGGATAGGACCTTGTAGCAAGTCGAATGAGAGACAAATGGATTTCCCAAACCAGCTTCAAATGATGAATAGGGGGTGTCATGTTCAATAGTGACACTTACTGCCATTAATATGAATACGAAAACAAATCCCTTTCCCAAAATTTCCCCTACCATTTCTGGTGAGTACCTCTTTATTTTTATGCAAGCTTGAGGAGGATAACATATGCTTGTTGATGTAAGCTCATCCTTCAGACGAGTCCCTCGGAGTATGTTTAATGAACCCTAGGAAGGAGTGGTTCGGTCCCATTACGGGTCTTTTGATGTTTTTTTAACGAGTCCAAAGATAGAAAACTCAGGGGTTTTTCATGTTTTTAGAGTCTGAAAAACACTTAAAGAGAACTCTCTCGGTTCCTTTTTCGTAAAATAGTTTGACAGGACAAAAAAAGTGATAAACTATCGCCCATCGAACGTTTTTTTCAGATACTTTTACGAGCGTGAACAGAACAAGGTCGCTCGACAATCTTTTCGTTCTTATGGAGTGTGAAAAGAGCTTAAAGGATACTCCTTTACGTTCGTCATTTTCATGTTACCATGACGAGTACGAAAAGAAGAAAAAAGTATACTCGGTTACATTCTCGTGTATTTTTGAGCGCGAGAACGAACGAAGACTGAGCTCGAGGTTTTTCTAAAAACCATAAAAAGTACTCATACATGCGACAAAAAGAAAAAACATCCGCACTCCTTCGTGTGGACTTCAAAGTCTCTATATCTGCAAAAAGTCACACTCATAGGACTATTAGGCATTAGGTTTGATGGACAAAACAATATAAAAATCAACAAAAATGGTAAAAAGTGAATAAATATGGGTAAAAATGGTTTTTACCATTTTCATTGTGATTTTGCCAAGAACTTTGCCCAAAACACCTCTTTTTCCCCCAAATTTCATTGCTCGATCATGGGAGGCAAAATCGACCATTTGACGAACCGTCTCCATCAACAAGGTAAGGTCTTGATCTTCTACCTTTTCCATGGTTTAGTTTTAGTTTTCATTGGCAATTTTCAAGGTTTTGGGTTCATTTTAGGGCCAAAACTTGCGTCGGAGCATTCTCGCAGGCTAGCTATATGGGACCTGCGAGAATCCAAGATTCTCGCAAGTGCCCTTAAGGGAACTTGTGAGAATCTCACATTGTGCTAAAGGGGCACCTGCGGGGACCAAAAAATGAAAATTCAATTTGATTTTTGCTCAATAAAAATTATGCCAAGGTTTGAAACAAGCTGTTGACCCTTCTCTTATGGTTCTTGTGTAGGCATTTTACCATCATGATGTTGGAGTGGTAAGAAAGAGAACATGAGGAGGAGGATGCCATTGTCGGGAATGACCTGGGTACCGTTTCCGCCCTCCGAGACTATGGGCTCTTGAAATTATTCTGGATTTCGAGCATGAGGGCCCAAATTAGGTTGTTGGAGTACCTGGTTCATATGTGGGACGTGGACCAACAGTTGTTTCACGTGGGAGTCCACACGTTGACTCTAGATATCGAGGATATCTACTTTCTAACAGGGTTATCATAGCGTGGGTACCATGCTATCTTGACTAATAGCCGAGGTGGCAGACTCCCTATGAGTGAGTATTGTCAGCAGTACTGCGTTCCAGAGGTAGAAAGAAGCAAGGGCAAGGTTGCTATTTGGGGGGTCCAAGATTTGACCCTGCAAACCATCTTGTTCACTATAGCACACATGGCCGGGAACACAGCTCCACACATGGATCTCCAGAGCTACTTCCAATACTCCATAGAGTGCACAGAGCCACGAGTCTTCAACTGGTCGGATGTAGTTCTCTGCAGTATGAAGAGGCAATTGATGAAATGCAGGAAGGGTGACTTGAAGTAGTTTGGGTATGGATCACTTTTGGTGTCCTTCTTTCTCGAGAGGGTCCCATTACTGAGATTACAGGTTGAGTTGGGTTTGTCAACCCCACAGGATCTGAGGATGTTGAGGTGGTGCAACCTCATGGCCCAACACGTAGCTGGGCCCATCATCAAATACAATGATTCATTCTTTGACTGGTTGCGACCACAGATGTTGATGTTTGATAAATACGCATACACTGGTTTGGACTTCCAAGGGGATCCATATTTAGCCCTACCTGAGGATGCTCAGTGGGGTGACCTAGGTAAGAAGTACACATTTTGTTTTTTTTAATATTTTTGTAATTTTTATCATATAAAATGTTTTTATGTTTGTCCAAGAACTGATCAAAAAATCTCTTTTTGATGACACAGATGTGGGGCCATATCGACCTCTAGGAATGTCTCCTATTCATTGGCGAGGAGAGGTGGCTCCAATGGCAGAATGGGATGCCGAAGACTATGAGGTAGTGAAGAAAAAATTGGATGGGTTGAGTGTTGACATTCTAGACATGGCTATCGGGGAGATCCCTCGACGTTATCAGCGCCACACTGTGGGCGTGTTAGAGTCTATTAATCGACTGCTTCATAGGGTGGCCTGGGTAGTTGTGTGTTATCATGAGCGTCATCCATGACACTATTTTGTAGAAGCTATGAGCTTCACATTTTGAGATTTTGGTCCTTGGATAGAAACTTTTTGTAAAAAACTTTTGATCGTTATATACATATATAAGACTTCTACCGGCTTATCTTGTGTTGTGTGATACATGTGATGTGATTGGTGTATAAATGGCCCAAATGTTTGTCTAATACATAGTTAGCTAATGCATCAGTCAATGTATTTAGACATCTAGGAATGTGTTGGTACTCAATATAATCAAAATAATGTTCCAAGAGGCGAATTCATAAATATACCCGTAATAAAGTAGGACTTCGAATAGCATAGACATTACTTAGTTGTAGTACTACTAGTTGTGAATCGAGTCGTACAACCAAGTGGCGGATACCAAGCAAAATAACATCAATCAACAATTCAATGACGGTTCTATACTCTGCAATATTGTTGGTTGCACGACTGAGACACACACCTCGTAGAGTGATAAGTTTGTTTGTAGGGGCGTAAATTGCCCAAGAAGTAGAAGCAAGGTTCTGAGTACTACGGCTAGCGCCATTAGCGAAGCCAATGTGGGGTAGAAAAAACTCTGACATTTGGAAACAAAACACAACGTAACATAAGCGGTCGAGGGTAGAGACCAGATAACGAAAAAGCATAATACAATAACACACAAGAAGTATGATATAATAAAATACAAGTATTCATGCACAGGTGATCTTAGGCATAGTACTTCATTAAGTACAACCCATTTTTGGGTTCACTCAAAGGGATACCATTGTAATATACTAACTCGTAAGTTCCTTTCTCCAAAACTCGTCTAACGATATAAGGACCTCACCACATAGCTTCAAATTTTCCAGCTCCTAGCATATCCCGATCTTGTTCGTAAAAGAGAACCAGATCACCTTCAGATAAAACATGAGGCTTGACATGTTTGTCATATTGGGCTTTGATGCATTTCTTTTGGGCTTCTATGACTAGGGAGGCGTCGCGACGAGTTTCGTCTAATCGCATGAGATACAATAGATGTTCTTCTTTGGCAGAAGTGTTTGGGAGGAGTTCGATGGCTATTTTTAGGGAGGGTATCTCACATTCAATCGGCAGGATGGATTCTATACCATATACTAGCCGGAATGGTGTAAACCCGGTAGCAGACTTAACTGATGTCCGATAAGCCCACAATGTTGAAAACAACATCATGTGCCAACTCATTTTGTGAATCCCTATCATTCGTCTAAGCATGGTAATGAGGAATTTGTTAATTGTTTCGACTTGGTCGTTGGCTTGTGGGTAATAGGGTGTTGAGTTTTCATGGCGAAGACCCAACTTTTTAGTGAGTTCGTACATCATGAATTTTCTAAAGTGACTACCGTGATCAGTGATGATATCCTGAGGAACACCAAAATAAGCTATGATGTTATTGAATATGAATAATGTTGAGGTATTTTCTTTGTTGTCAAATGTCGGCATCGCCTTGGCCCATTTCGTAAAATAGTCTATGGCTACAATAATGTATCCATGCCCCCCGGTCGAGTGAGGGTGACATGTCATGAAATCGATACCCCATTTCGAAAAAGGACCAATGGAGACCATAGGGTGAAGAGGAGCAGGATGTGACCGTATTTTATGGTTGTAGGTCTGGCAAGCGTGGCATTTTTGGACGACAATTATACAATCGTTAAATAAAGAGGGCCAAAAGTACCCTACTCGCAATATCTTCTGGGCAGTAGCATACCCGATCATATGACCACCATAGGCTCCAGAATGGTAGTCATTTAGGGCTTTCTTGGCTTCGTCAAACGTGAGTCAGCGTCGAAAAACTGAGTCAATCCCATGATGATAAAGAGTATCACCGAGGATAATATACTGACGGGATTGGTAACATATTCGATGGTGATCAGTACTAGATAAATTGGGCTGGAAAGTCTAGGTTTGGAGATATATGATGATATCTCCATACCAAAGATCATCAGAACTTATTAGGAAAAGGGATTCATCAGGTAATGAATCAACTGCTACATTTTCCATTTCAGAGTAGGGAAAGTCACATATCAACTTGGCAAATACTAAGGATTTCTTGGACTTAGCGCGTTTGAATTCTAAGTCAAACTCTCGGAGTATCACGATCCATTTGGAGTATTTTCCCCCTAGCAGTTGATGTGTGAGAATGTGCTACATAGGGTTGCAGATAGAAATTATTGTAGTCTTGAAAGAGAGGATATAGTGCCGGAAACGTTGAACTTCTTGGACGACTGCCAAGGCCAGTTTTTCAACATGTAAATACTTGGTTTCGGTAGGCGTTAGACTTCGAATCAAGTAATAGATGACATGTTCGTCGTGAGAATCATCCTCCTGGATGAGAACCATAGCGATGGTGTAATCCGAGGCTGTGAGGTAGAGGAAATAATTGCGACTGTAATCAGGTGGGAAGAGAAGCGGGGTACGTGTCAGGGACAGTTTCAAAGTTTCAAAATATTTGTTGGCAGTGGTATCCCATACGAACTCAGACCCCTTTTTTAGTAGTCGCATAAATCCAACAGTTAGCTCGACATAGTTCGGGATGAAACAACGAAGAAATTTTGCTTTCCCTTGTAAACTTTGTAACTGGCAAAGTGAAGAAGGAGGAGGGAGATTGAGAATCGCCTCAACCTTCAAAGGATCTACCCTGATCCCTTGATGTGAAACAATAGAGCCTAGAAGTCAGTCGGATTCTACACAGAAAATGCATTAGTGAGGATTAAAGCATATATGGTAAAACCAACATCGAAGAAAAATGGCTCGTAGGTGTATTGGATGATCGACATGGTGCATGGAATGAGCAGGTAAGTCATCTAGATACGGCTGCACGATGTGCTTGATATCATGGAAGGCGTAAGACATAGCACACTGAAAATTTGTGCCAATTTTTTTTAGACCGAAAGGAAGTTTCCAATAGGCAAAAGTTCCCCAAGGACAAATAAAAGCGGTTTTGTGTTGGTCCGTGGGAACGATATTGATTTGATTATATCTTGAGAAGCCATCCATCAGAGAGAAGATTTCACTTTCGGCACAATCGTCGATGATCTGGTCGACGAAGGGGGTAGGAAAGTTGTCTTTAGGACATGCTTTGTTAATATCCCTATAATCAACGCACACACGGATTGTGCCTTGTTTCTTGTCGATCGGGACAAGATTAGAAACCCAGTCAGTGAGAGCCATCGGGTAAATAAAGTCGGCTTTGAGAAGTTTCTCGACTTCAAGATTGATAGTGGTCGCTTTACATGGGTGGACCGGATGAAGGCATTTCTAGACAGGTTTAGCGTCTGGGTATGTCTTAATCTCATGTATCACAATGTCGAGGTCAATACCCGCCATTTCTTCATAGCTCCAGGCGAAGACGTCACAAAATTCTTTGAAAAGCGACTTGAAGGTGATAATTTCGTCAGGGGAACACGAAGCTCCGATATGCACATTTTAGACAATTCCAGGTTTTATGGATATGTCGAGGGGAATGATGGGTGAGATATTACTTAAGTTCCCTTCGGAAAACGCATCGTATGTAGACTCAGGAATGGTGGAAATGACGACAACGGTCGATAGGGTCGAGATCCGTTGGTATCTCTCAATGGTGTGTTGTTCCAGGAAGAGGATGGAACGATGATGTCCATCGTCCTAGGGGGTGTCTTCCATGATAGACATAATCATCTCATCCGTGGGAAAAATGACACGGAAAGGATATGGAGATAAATCACCAAGAGAGGGGGTAGAAGGGGTTGTTGATTGAATGGCCTGATAGGCGGATTCGACCGGACTCAAAGACATTTCGTTGCCATAATGAAGATGATCGTCGAGGTTGGGTACCATCCATTGGTCATGAGACGCAAGGGTTCCGTGAATAGAGGTGGATATCATGTTGATTGAGGTGACCGACGTATGTGGAACATCGGGTGGTGGGATGGGGAAGGTACCCATTAACAAGGAGTCTTTAAGAAGACCCACACCGACGTTCTCATATCCAGGGGGGTTTTGGCAATGAATGGTATATTGTCGGTACATGCATCTGAGTTAAAGAAGGCTAATTGGTCAACAGTAATTACCTTTCCTTGATGTGGGTAACGTACAACACAGAATAGAGTCAACACAACGGTGCACATGGAATATTCGATCCAGCTATGGCCAAGTAGAAGGTTGTAATCAAGAGGCACGTCAAAGACCTCCACTTCAACTTGGACCGTTTTTCCTTCTAACATAATCGACAACGAAGGGAGGATGTCGTAAGGCTTGAAACTAGAGCCATTAAAGGCTTTGAGCGTGTTGTGGGATTCAGTCAAAGGAGGAGAGCCGATGGATTTCCAGCAGGTAATAGACATGAAACATGTCGAGGCACCCTCATCAATAACTGTTCTACAAATGTTTTTTTCAAAGACAATAACTTGTATTTGGAATGCGAGTTGAGGGGGTAACCTTAAAATGTGATCTTCCAAGTAAAAAATTATTAAATTTGTATATGTAGGGTCAATTCCACCGATAGCTTTCAACAGTGCCTTCCGTTGTATAGGAAAACTTTGAAGGACTTCGAGGGCTAACATCACGGATGGTGCTTGGGTTAGATCTTCAACAATATTGTAGTTCTGGGCAGCATAGGCATGAGGATTGAAAGTTGATTTCTGAACGACAACCTTTGGAGGAGGGCAAAGAACTGTGTCAAGGCTTGGTCGTTCGAGATGAAGAGGATTGTTGGTAGGTGGAGTCGTGGGAGATGGTTGGGCCAACAAAGGAGGTATGGCATCAACCTTCTTTTTAGAGGAAGAATAATCTTTGGCTCGAGTGGTAAGTGTGATCTCATTTTTCTTTGAATCTTCTGTACACATTAAGACATAGGATGTATTGGAGGGGGAAGGTTGGTCATGAATGACCAATTGGGCATGTTGTTGAGAAGGGAAGGGTTGTGACAATATGGCCGGAGTGGGTGGTTTCGTGGTCCCTTGAAGGAACTTAGTAACCTTGGCTCATCGTGGACAATCCTTAGTGTAGTGATCATCACCATAGATAAGACAAGGGTATCGGGGTTTGCGCTTATCCCTATCGTCAACATGTGGTGTTTTGGTTCTTTCTGCTTGCGAATTATTTTTGTCCTCCTTATTCGTACCCTTTCCCTTTCTGGATTTGTTTTTACTGGCGGGGGTAGATTGAACAACATTCACCTCAGAAGTCTTGTCGGTGGGAGGGGTAGGAGACGAAGAATTTTGAACATTAGAAGAAATGGGTTTGCGGTTGTTGCTAGAAGTTTGGACGGAATGAGGTTGGGCATAGAAAGTGTCAATCACACCGTTGGTTGCATGAGAAGTAGCAGGAGTAGTTGAAGTGGCGTAAGTAGAAGGACGAGGCGCATCAGGGAGTAAGTCGTAAAGAGTACCCATTTGTGAGTAAACAAGGTCAAGGTATTGAGCATGACTAATGGACTGTTCTTCCATGACAACTCCACCCATGGCGATGTCACGACCGATGTCGTTCACGAATGATTTCATGAACCACTCTGCCAGCAAATGATCAGGAAGTTCGATTTTGATGAGACGTCGTCTCCGTCGCCACTCATGAATGTGATCAGAGATATGAGTGGCTTTGGTTTCTTTGAAAGAATTTAAAATCTCGGTCCCTGTTTTATAGCGGATCAGTAACCAGTAGTGGGTGAGGAAATCCATAGCGAGGGTGTTGAAGTCAACAAAGAAACTTCATGGTAATTCTATATACCACTTCACGGTGGAACCCGTGAGGGTTCGCTGAAAAAGGCGTAAACGAATAGAGTCATCCATCGAGGAGCTGGATGAGAACCAAAGGTGAAAATTCATTCCATGATTGTTTGGGTCCTCTCTCGGTTTGCCATCGAATTTAGGGATGTCAGATGGTAGTTTGGCCGATATGGTAGGCCATTGGGGAGAGTGATGGATCAGATCATTTAAAATCCTCGACAGATCTGGGAGGTCCAAGGTGGCTAACAAAGGTAATTGTCTATTCACATGCGGGTACTGGTGGCTTTGGGGAGGGAGTCCCGTCGGCAAACTAGTGGGACCATAAGCAGTCTACATATAATGAGAGGATCCGGGAAAATTCGGTTGTTGGTGTGGAGGCAAGTAACTCATAGGGTTGTACCCTTGAATGGGGGCATGGGGTGGAGCATTCGAGCCCCAAATAGGGTTCGACGTACCTGGATATGGTTGGCCTGTATGAGGGGGTATAATAGAGGTAGCTTGAGGTTGTTGCCCCCCATTCGATTGAGGATTATGTTGTATCAGATGGTTCCAATATTGGGCCAAGGATGGAGGTATGTTTTTTCCATAGGGTGGGGTCGGTGGGGGTTTCCCTTCAATCGGGGGTTTTGTCCCAATTGGGATTTGTCCTACAATGGGGGGTTGAATTAGGCCTCCTTAGTGAAATTGTCCACCAACAGGAATCTGGTAATTTGGTGTGGATGACAGAATGGTGCCACTAGGATCAGTGCCTCTGATAG
>JZKD02S1135165.1:84413-96519 GCA_000966675.3 Picea glauca | reverse complement strand
AGAGGCTATAAAATAGAAGGCCAAACTGGCGTAACAGGGACCTACCCCACCCAATGTCACCACAATGGGGAGGTCCTTTCTATTTAGGGAGGCTAGGCCCAAGGGAGACATCCCTAGAAACCTGGGGTTTGAAAGGGAAAGGCTCAAAGGATTAAGGCTAGTTTCCCTTTTCACAGATTACTGCCCAAAGAGATAGTCCAATAAATTATAACCAAGGAGAAGACACCTACTTTCGAGACAAGACAACAATAAAACTAGTAAGTGCAATAATGGTTAATACTTCATAAATCAATGACTATCTAAGTTCAATATATGAGAAAATACAACAGTAAATATTGACGAAGTCAATGTTTGCAATAATGACAATGGAGATATAATGTTACTTGTCAATAAATACTAGAACAATATAGCATCCAATGAATATAATTACTCATTGAATCAAATCAATGCATTAAACATCATTCAGTTGCACACATATAAAAAACTTCTGCGTCAATATGAAATATCCTAGGGGTGACGTCAGCTTTTTAGGGTTAGTTGTTAGTTAGGGTTTCAAATTTATAAGGTTTTGAAAGTTTGTTTAGTCACTATCACTTCAACGCTGGAGGCTAATGATAAATGCCTAAGGGTTAATGGAGTCAACAAGTGATGGACGCAAGAGTTGAAGGGTAAGAGTTTTCTAAGGACTAGAGGGTAGGTCTTTAAGGTGCTGCTAAAGCGGGGCCTTAAAAGAAAAAACCCTAAGAGAGAGAGGTTCACTTGGTGTTGCAAAGGAAAGGCTTTGCGCTCTCTCCTCTTTCCCTACAAACGAGTAGCACAATAAGGAAAATTTAACCAAGACAAGAGGTTTTGATGAGGGAGACGTTACTAAAACAAGGTCTGTCAACAAACCCTAGATAGGTATGACCCTAGTGTAGTAAGCCTAGGCTAAGGACGTCTCACTCTTCTTGGCTTCAAAAGGGACGGCTAGCATGAGGACTGAAGAAAACAAGTGTAGCTAAGGCTAGGCTCTATTTTCTTATTCAATGGTTTAAGGTTTCTTTGTCAGGGGACATGAGACAACAACCTACTTGTGTGGTTGTTCCCTAGGGTTTTGATTCAGCAATATATAAGCAATATGCAAGAGATTTAAACTAAAACCATTCAAAGAGAAGCTTTTCAGGAAAAACACTTACAATTCATGAAGAAATATCCAAGCAAACCCTAGTTGTAACACCTTCCTTCCAAAGAAACACCATAAATGCCAAGAAAACTCTTCCTTCAAAAGTTGCGCCTCACTATTTCAGCCAAAAACCCCAATAGGGCGCTAAAAATCAGATCTCACTTGATGAGTGAGTTGTGTTATGTTCAAAATGAGGGAAAACATCCTCAATTTATATCATCCAATGACCCTTAATTAAAAATTTAGGTCATTAAAATAGACGACAAGGTTGACTACTAAAAAATCATATTGTTTTTACATTTAACTGCTAAATAAAAGCCTAAATGAGCAGTAAGCAGGACGTCTAGCCCCTCTGAGGGAGACGTTGGTGCTTTTTAGGGCGAATCTCAGCACTGGAAGACAAACATTGGCCCTCATTGGGCCTCCAAGCTCTGCCACACGTGCCAAAATGCTCTGTCAAGGCATCACTCACTGGAGGTGACATCATGGCTCCTAGATGATGTCCTGGGGCATCAGAAGGCACACATTCCACCTGTAGTGGGTCAATCCCCCTAGGTTGGGCTCAGCCAAGGCATCCTGGATGAAAACGTCCTTCTTCTTCTCTCGTGCAAATGCTTGATCAATCATGGTCCTATCTCTACCCCTGATGAGCTCCCAGTAACCATCTGATGGGCTCTTCATTCCCATGGAGGTCCGAACTGATCATCTCCCCATGTGTACCGGTCCACCTGGTACCTGTCCATCGGGTATGGTCCTGCACATCAAAAAATTCACCCTCCATGGGCTCATTAGTCCTCGGGATCATAGCAATGTCAATAATATTTCATCATTAATTTTATCAAATGCACGCATAAGACCCCTAGCATATCATCTAATAGCTCAAAGACATTACACTGACCTACTATACAAAGTTGAAGAAAAAGACAAGGTAACCTATTGGGCCCAGCATCCATAGGAAAAGGAAAGTTCCCAAAGGATATCATCCAAGCCATGTAATACAAGGTGGTGTGGTCTAGGGATGCCAAGACATAGTGAAAACTAGGGGTGGATATTATCTGTGGGTGCCTTTGTAGAAGGCGAGATGTACCTGTCATGGATGTAGTTCTTTCCAAGCCCTTTATTTCCTTTATTATTTCTTTTATTCATTGTTTTTTTTCTTTCTTTTTACTTCAAGGTCTAACTAGAGGACACTGCCTTGGCGTGGTGACCAGAGTTGACAGAGTTACCCACGAGTATTTTCACAGAAATGATAAGGCTGGCTCATGATGAGACCCCCTTTCCCTTGGCCATGCAACCAAAGGTCACTACCCTGGCATGGTGACCAGATAATGGCAATGTCATACTACTAGATACCTATGAACATAATGGGTTGTCTCATGATGAGACCCCCCATCCTCTTGTCTAGGTCTTATTTTATTATTTTTCTTCGGGTCCCTCTTGTTTCTTATCGAGAGGCTTTTTATTGCCTTCTCAGGGATCACTGGGCGAGGCATCTCTAGGTTTTATTTCCTATGGATTTTATTTTTTACCAGCTGCTTTTACCTCCTGGGCCTTTAGCCCCTTCTTCCCATAGGATAAAGTGTAACCCCACAAATAGGTCATCCTAATTCCCAGGCTAGGGGAATGGGATAGATGAATGGGAGATAAGATGTAAAATGATAATATGGTGGGAGCGGACGATGGCTCTTCAAAATCCCCCCTGGTGGCTAACCAAAACCTATGGGTACAAGCTTGCTAGGGCACCATGTTAATCCCCCAAACCATGGTCAAGTGGGTTAGTGTAAGATCCAAGCAGTTGTCAGAAATGTAAGGGACCTGATGCATATATCTGAAATTTATAATGATCAAACATGGCACATACCATGATACCTAGACCAATTACCTCATGGAGCAAGAGTCTTTTCCGATGCAAGTCCAAGTCGAAGGTGATGAATGTTGTTGTTGTTGACAAGATAGGTCTGATGAAGAAGAAGAAATATGGGCCCTCCAGGGCCATGCTCAGGCCAATCCTGCTCTCAGTACTCCATGTCTAGGACCTGTGGGCCTCGAGACATGATCTCCTAGTTATCCCTAGAAATCAGGGATAACAAACCCATTAGACTATAAGTTCCCCTAGTGAATCGTTCTATCGTATTCTACTTTGGACTTCATCTCATCACACTCCACTACATCATTCCTCGCACTAGCTCAAGATGGCTTACATATTTTCATCTGCGCAATATTTCACACACTCTATCACTTGTCACTTGCTCAAAACATCATCGTGTTGTGGCATAAACATCCAATGAGCCATTCTACACTCGCGAATAATGGAATTTTTTGTGTTCTACTTCACCTCTAAAGTGTGTCATAGGTTATCCTCCTATTCTGCACACACTCTTGGAAAACTCAATCACTTCTATGATTTCTTTTGAGTCGTTGATTCCTTTGTCCTTCAATCCTTCTGTGCACATATATTTTCAACCTTTCATGATTTCTTCTAGGATTTCCATTTCATATGGATCTGCAATAGTATAGTATAAAGAATCCTTCTTCTCACTTCATCTTCTTGTCTGCCATATTGTCTATGTGCACTTCAAGCATTCCACGCACTTCCTCTACATGTGCACCATGTTGAAATTAGTGACAACATATGTTCAATAAAATCCCCCTTTGTCATTGATGGAAACTCTTATTCCTGAGTTGCACCCCCTATTAGTGTGTTTCTTTGGCCTTCACTCCCCCTTGTTGAATCATCCTCTTTGTCATAGATGTATTTTTCTCCCTCTTTGACATTGGTTGAAAAGGGAACTATCCTTATGACTACGCACATCCTAAGAGTGACTCCCCTAGAAAAATGTTTTATTTCTTGCGACTTAATTTCTTTCGTTGCTCCCCTTGAGGTTGGGTATGTCTTTCAACAACCTCCAACCTGTCATGAAGATTTATGTGCCTAAATGAGGAGTGGGAAGGACTCCCAAATTCTCTCTGAGGTACTAAAAGGAGTCCCTAGGTAATGGATTGGTAAATATATCTACAATCTTCTCTTTTGAAGGAACATATTCTAATTTAACCACCTAATCCTGAACCTGTTCTCTAAGAAAGTGATACTTGATCGGGATATGTTTAGTTTTAGAGTGTTGAACATGATTTTTTGAGATATTAATAGCACTTGTATTTTCCACATGATAGAAACAATCTGATCACAGGGAACTTGAATATCCTTGAGATTGGCCTTTATCCATAAAACTTCCGTACAATAGGATGTTGCAGCTATATACTTTGCTTCAGCTATAGAGAGACAAATGGAAGTTTGTTTCTTGTGTAGCCAGGATACTAAACAACATCCAAGGAAGAATTCACCTCCACTAGTGTTTTTTCTTTCATCAATACTTCCTTCCCAATTTGCAACTGTATAAGCTATGAGAATGATGTTTGTGTTTTTTTGATACCATAATACATAATCAATAGTGCGTTGCAAATACCTGAATATTCGTTTGACTACAAGAACATGAGTTTCCTTCGGATTGGCTTGAAATCTACCTACTAGACCCACTGCTTGTATGATGTCAAGGCTTGAAGTTGTAATATAGAGTAGACTACCTATCATAGACTTGTAAATGGTCTAATCTACTTCTATAGGATCATCATCCTTGTTGAGTTTACAACCGGTAGTCATTGGAGTGCTTACTGGTGCATAGTTTTCTATGCCAAATTTCTTCAATATTTCCTTGAGATATTTACCTTGAGAAATAAAAATTCCCTTTTCTAATTGATGAATTTGTAACCCAAGAAAGAAGAATAGTTATCCTAACATGGACATCTCAAACTCTTGTTGCATTGTAGCTGCAAACTTCTTACTTATTAATTCAATATTACTGCCAAAAATAATATCATCAACATACACCACAATAATTAACAAACCATTACCTTCAACCTTGATGTATAAGTTTCTATCAACAGTTCCCTTTTTGAATCATCGTTGGTGAAAATACCTATCCAGTCTATAATATCAAGCTCTTGGAGCCTATTTTATCCCATACAAATCTTTATTTAGTCGAAAGACATAATTCTTTTTGTCGGTAAGAAGAAAACTTTCAGGTTTCTACATGTAAACTTCTTCCTCAAGGTCACCATTTAAAAATGTTGATTTGACATCCATTTGGTAAACTTTGAATTTTTGTAGCATGAAAAAGACAAAAAAATCATTATAGCTTCAATTATTGCAATAGGATCAAAAGTTTCTTCAAATTCCACTCCTTCAACTTGAGCATACCCTTTGCAAACTAATCTGGCCTTATTTATAACTATTTGTCCTTCTTCATTTATCTTATTTATGTATACCCATTTAGTTCCAATTACATTCTTGTCATTTGGTCTTGGAACAAGATCCCAAGTCTCATGTTTATCTATTTGGTCTAGTTCTTCATTCATGGCTTTGACCCAGTGATCATGTTGGCTTGCTTGCACAAAGTTTTGGGGTTCAATCATGGACATCAGTGAAAAATTTGTAGAGGCATGTGTATCTATAAGTTTTCTTCTAGTTTGTGCACTTATTTCCTTATTTCCAAGAATCTTACTTTTTGGATGATGTTTTTGAACATACCTTGATGGAGTCTTTGGCTGTGATGTTTCCATTATCTCTTCTTCCTTTGAATCCTCTTGTTCTTATTTCTCTCCCAATCCATTATCTTGTAACTCATTGCTTATTGGTTCATCATATTGCTCATTATGGTGTTGATATCTCAATGAATGAAGTGGTCCATCATCTACCTTTACATATATTCTCTCAATTATCTTATGGATCCTTTTTTTATAGCACTTGTATCCTTTAATTATGGAGGAGTATCCTAGCACAATTCCTTCATCAGGTCTAGGATCAAACTTACATAAGTTGTCGTCATTTATTTTAATGTAGCATTTTCTTCCAAAACTTTTGAAGTTCTTTATTGATGTTAATCTTCCATGCCATAGCTCATAAGGTGTTTTATCACTTTTACTCTTATTTGCACCTTACTAAGAATGTTGATAGTTATTTGAACAACATCTCCCCAAAAGGTTCTAGGTACTTTTGATTCATCAAGCATGGACCTGGCCATTTCTTGAACTATTTTGTTCATCCTTTCCACTACTCCATTCTGCTGAGGGGTTATGGGAATAGAAAATTGTCTCTTGATTCTATGTTTTTCACAAAAACTATTAAATTCATCAGATATGAATTATCCTCCTCTGTTTGACCTTATGCATTTGATTTTTAAGTCCATTTCATTTTCTACCTCCACTTTGAATATTTTGAATTTTTCAAAAGCCTTGAATTTATGCCTCAACAATCCAACCCAAGACATTTTGGTAGTCATCAATTAACAAAATGAAATATATTTCACCTTGAGGAGATTGTGTACTCTTAGCCTTTAGGTCCATAAATATCTATATGAATCAACTCAAGAGGTTGAGTGGTGGAGTGTTCTCTTTCCCTTAATTGAACTCTTGACTATTTTCCAAACTGACATGACTTGCAGACAGTATTCTCAGGTTTGAAAATCTTAGGAATATCTCTCACAACATGTTTTCTTCCTATCTTAACAAGCTAATCAAAACTAATATGACCTAGTCTTTTGTGCCAAATCCATCTCTCATTAGTTTTACCAATGTAACATTTTTCTTTACCTTCTTCTAGAACATACACATTCCATTAAGTTATGACTACCTTAACAAAAATCTTCCATGTATTCGTATCCATTACCTTACAACCTCTTGAATGAAAAAAAACATTGTGTCATTGGTCACAGATTTGACTTACACTTAATAAGTTATGTTTTAAACCATAGACATATAACACATTCTGTTCTTTGGCCTTTCCCCTTTTATCTTCATCTATACAACAGTTCCTTTTCCTCTGATTCTAGCTGGAGCTATTTCCAAAAGTGTCATTACCACCTTTTTCTTCAGTTAATAATTCACACTTACTTTTGTCTCATGTCATGTGCTTGGAGCATCCACTGTCAATGTACCATTGATTTTCTTGATTTTTGGCATATAGAGATAGTCCAAAATTTTATTTATTTTTCTCCCTCCAAACCTTGGTAAAATATTCTTATCTGAATTTTCTAAAGATAGGTAGAAACTTGCTTTTGCATTCACTTTCCTTGTTGATGGAATATCCAACAATACTGAGAGGGGAGGGTGAATCAATATTGCCTACTTTTTCTTATTAATTCCATTAATATTAAGCACACACATTAATTATCCAATTAAGAAATATATGATGAACAACAAACCCTTATGAACACAAGATTTTATCGTGGAACGCAACAGGGAAAACCACCAATTCTTTTCTCATTAATAAATTGTTCTTTTACAAAATTGTTTTCAAGCTAAAACTTGATGGAGAGATTATCCCCAAGTTTCTTCAACTACAACTGAAGCGATGCTTCCACACCCCATTTACCAGCTACAACTGGAAGGAGGATACAAACCCCTATTTTATCAACTACCACTGAAAGGATGCTTCGACACCCTATTTACCAGCCACGACTAGAAGGAGGCTACGACCCCCTAGTTTATCAGCTACCACTAAAAGGATGCTTCGACACCTTATTTACCAACTACAACTGGAAGGGGGCTACGCCCCCCTATTTAGTCATATACAACTGAAAAGGAAGCACCTACTCCCCTACAGGCTCCAACCTGCCCTTGCACCACCCAACCACCCTTAATTTCACAATGCAATTCAATCTCTTCTTCTCTTCATTGAATTTGACTCATGCAGTCATTAACACAAGTCCTATCAGATTTGACTTTTTGACTTTGACTTGTTTTCCCTTTATCAACCCTTCCTCCCTTTATCTAGGTTATAACACTTATAACCCTTTTACTGTACTCTGTTCAAGGTGTTCATAAACACACAGAGATACTATCAATTCTTCAAGTCTTCTTAGAATCATTAATTGTTGTACTTTCTACTTGTCTGTTGCAACCTCTGCATGTATGGTCTTCTGGTTATCTGCAATCAAAATTCATCTCTTGCTCTCTGGATTCTATCATTTAATATTCAATGAATCAGTTGTAGTCCAATAAAGGTATTCTATATCAAATACTGGACTGCATAATTGTTGCTTTGTCTTCTTCTATTCTTGATCTTCAATAAGAGATTGACAGGCCCATTACAACCAACAATTCTTCTTCTTGAACTCTGCTTCTATTTTTATCTTCTTATTTGAACTGCAAAGACTCCTTCTTCTCATCACTCTTTCTTGTTTATATATTCTTCCAACTGGTTTGAGTTTATGAAACATTTTGTCCCTTTGTTTGGATCATTGCACCCCTTCACTTAACATTAATCTCGTTTGTTTTTCTTTATCCAAATATTATCAAGAATCCCTTTCAATTTAATGAAAATTCTTTTCATTAATCGATCACAGGTATGGATCGATTTCATTTAACTTAGTTCCATAACTCTGCAAATGTTGCAGAAACCAATTTCAGTAGAGGTACCTTCTTCAAACCGTTTTCATATGACCGACAACGCAAAACCATGGGCTTAACAACTTAAGCGATCTATTATATTTTACCTTTATTTTTCTTATTCCATATGACCACAAGCAGTGACCAGGTTCTAGGCCAAGCGAGTGCTTGATCACTTATCAAAATCAACAGTCACATTTTAATCTCTCGATGAGATGGACGATTGTCAGTACTTTGGGACTTCATCCTTCACGACTTCCAACCTCTTTAAAAATCTCCTGAATAAAAGACGCGTGTCCATAATATTCAAAGGTTGAGAATGCTCTCCGAAGTAGATGAACGGATAGCATTAACTTCGGGTTTCGTCACTTCGGGTGATTTCTCCTTCACAATCTTTTGGATTTCATTTCGTCGAAGTAGATTGGACGGTTGGAATTTATTTGCACGATGAATGGTTCTCGTTCATTTTAGAGGTTCAAGACTTCGGACATTAAGGCATTTGTTGGTGGTGAAACTCCTGAAGTAAAAACTCTCGGAGTGATGTAACTTGTTGACGTCACTTGTTGACATGGCACATGCTGAGTGGCTTCCACGTGTCACTCAAATTCATGATTTACACGTACCTGAAATGTCGATTTCATCTTGACACTTATCATTATCTGACTGTGCCACATGTCCTTCCTGGTGTGGTATACTGACATAGATCTCTCGATGTGGCACATATTCTTCTCTTGGATCTAACGGTTGTCCTAACTCTCGAAATGTATCTCAAATCGACGACTAAGAGTGACTTCATAACTTCGGCCTTCGGGTGAACTCATATGTTCTGAATCTTTTTTTCTCCAAAGTGGTCATCACCAAAGTTGACCACTATTCTGATCCAACGACCATCATGTATTGTCCAGATGCGATGGTCCTCATTTACTTCGATACTTCGGGGCTCTGACCTTCGTCATTTCTTATCCTGTCCTTCCACTTTATAGATTGGACGGTCAATATCACTCCCGAAATATTTCTCATATCGGACGACTCATGTTCTCTTTGGGACTTCAGCCTTCAAGTATTCAGGATCTCATCCCTTTTCTGCCGAAGTGGTTAGCGTCGAAGTTGACCACTGTTGATTAAACGGTTCCCCTTTTCTATTCCATATCAACGACTAATACTTAATTCTATATCAAATCTTGATCTAATGACTGAGAAACATTTTTGTAGGAAAATCTCCCTGCGGATAGGTAGATTGCCTCAAAGAGCTAGACCCTAACTCTAAGACAGAAAGCGCTTAGTGTGGACACTGACTTCCTTTCAAATCTATACAAACTAACACATGAGAAGGAAGGAGAACAACAGTACCTTTTTATCGATGTGTGTCCCTGCATGCTCCAAATCGAGCTCCAGACTCTCACTCCTCGTTGAGTCCTGTAGACAAACGAAGTACGACCACTTCCTACTCTATTGATATTAGCTTGAAAATAGATCTATCTATTAACAACAAGTTCATGTAAAATCAGACACAAACTAGAAAGAAACAGGCCAAGCGTGTCATATTAATGAGAATAATGACAGCAGTACTTACAATTGTAGATGCAAATGAGACAACTTCGTCAAGTCCCATTCGTCTAACCCTTGCTCGAAAGATCCACAACCTGGATGATAGCAGCTTCATTGATCACTCTCCTTTAGCTGACTATGTGTTTCCTATGAGATCATAGGTTTCATGCTAGCAATTCTTCCTCCTTATCTCCGTTCCAGCACCACTTACAATATCATAAGTTTGGTGTGATTCTCCTTTTTCCAGTCCTCTTTCACCATGAGAAAGATTGCTTATATAGCCTTGGAGAGGCTTCAACCACTTGAGATATCCTTGGGGAAGTTGAGTATTTTCCTCCTTCAGTTAAGGATCTGCCCTAAGATCATGGCTGGACTAGGGATTCGAATCCAACTGCCTTCCAAGAATGAAAGGATCCTTCCCCCATTCATCTCAACAACTTAACTACTGGCCAGAATAGGTAGTGCTCCCTCAAAAGGACCATCAGAGCGTTGTAGTGCCCCCTAGTAGGCTTTAGGGGAGTGCCAATGCTCTCAAAATCTATAGCGCTCCCTCAAAAGGGTCAGAGGAGCTTTATAACGCTCCCAGACAATGTAAAGGGGAGTGTCAGTGCTCCCATAAGAGGTATAGGGCAGTGCTCTCCTTCAAAAGATCAGTTTTTGAGGTGCTTTCAGATGGAAAAAGGTTTGCAAGCCTACTGACTCATTTCTCCTCTTCCAAATCAAATGTTTGAGGTGTTTTAAGTGTCCTTCTCATGTCGATATAGGCACGACATAGGCATCATGGCAGTATGCTTCCCTGACACTTGTGACACTTATAATGAAGACACTTGCGACACTATCAAAGTGAGTATTTTTTATGTGTAACAAACATTTCGAAGCACTTGCTTCAGATCTGATGGTCCTTCTTTAACCCAAAAAAGATTAACTCAATCCAACGACTATAGGGAATTTGGGTATTCGATATCTCATTCCTTTTGCCTTGATTATCCTATCCTTCCACTCAACTTGATCCATCGGTCGAGAATGCTCCCATAGTAGATCAAATACCAGGGATGATTGTGGGGTCCCAACTAGCACGATGTTTAAAACTATCATCAAGCTCCACAATGGAAAAATTGCTCGTTGGTAGTAGAACAAATGCCAACTGTAGATCTATTTGGAGGGTGACGATCGACGGTCTAAAATAATTGCAAGATTGGAATTAATGCATTGTTTAATTTTCCATTGATCTACTCTTGCATATCCGATGGCCACAACTTGATCTAATAGGTAACCAATCCTCCAACGATCCTTAATCCCATGGTCACCCATATGACTGACGTGAAATGTATATATATATAAATTATATTTCCAAATAACGGTTGAGATATGTCATCATCAGTTTGATAGTTATTGTCACTTTGACCAAAAGGTAGGGGGCCTGACAGGTCATCCCGGGCTCTAGGCTGGTGAGCTTCTCGAGGAGTCCAAGCACCTAGAGCCCCCACCATACCCTTGCACTATGCATTGATAATCTATGGAGAGTGTTGTGTATATAAACCTACATAAGATTTTTCTCACTTCCAATGTGGGATAAATCCCGTTACATGAGACGATCAGCACCGTCAATTTCTTGATCGGACAGTTGTTGAGGCTTCTCACCTTTTCATGTGCATCGATCGAATTTTCAGTCTTTCCATCGATCCTGATGACATTTCTACAATGCGCTCTTCCTTCTGATCTTTGATTAATTTTCTTGCTTATGAGCTTCATTCTTTGCATACTTTCAATGTTTTTTTCCTTCTGAGCTTTGATCTCTGCATATTGTCTGACATTTTATGCTAAATGTTATATTGTTGATACTAAGAGGGGGGTGAATCAATATCAAGTACAATTTAAAACCTTTTTCAAATTATACTTAAACCATTCAATTATATCCAATGAGCAATGAACAATAGTATAAGAGTTACACCA
>JZKD02S1135165.1:47194-62645 GCA_000966675.3 Picea glauca | reverse complement strand
GTTTGGTTCTTAACATATGGTATCAGAGCTCAAGGTCTTGGGGTTTCGCTGCTACATCTGAGACACCGTGGAATTTTCTCTATAAATTTTTTTCTACAATGTTTCAGAAGGAACCGCTTGGAGGGTATTTAGCAGACAGATCAAGGTACGTTGGGTTTAAAATTCAGCTCCCGAGGCCTTATACTTTCGGAGATACATCCTGTACAAGATAGGGTTATGGAATCATCATGAAATGAGTCATTAAGGCATTTTCGCTATAAAAACTTTTTTGTAACGTTTCAGACCCTGCCCTCTGGAGACCATTTATAGAAATTAGTAATGTATCTGTGGTAAAAATTTCAGCTTCAGATTCATCTTAAATTTGTAGATACACCCTGTGTAAGATAGGGTATCTGACTAGCCCTATTGACTAGTCTCAAGAAGGTGTTCTAGGTAAAACAATCATAACTTCTTTCTTGTTGGGAGGATGAGCAGGTTCTTGAGCATAGGAGTTTGCATTCTTGTCATCCTTCTTCTACATAGTTGTTTCTTTGGAGGTATGATCACAACACTTGTCATATTCTACATCAATCTGAGTAATAGGACTTGATCCTTTAACCATGTGTACTTGGTCATATCCACGACCAGATTTGTTCGAGGGAAATCTTTGTAGACTGAGAATTTTATCAAGGGCTTCAGTTCCTTTCTTGAATTTTTCAACAATCTTCAGTTGATCCTTGATTCCAACAACTTCTTGTTTTAAATTCTTGGCTTCTTCCATGCTAATGGTTGCTTGTTGTCTTGAACTATGTAGCTCCTCTTGTGAGGACATTAGTTGTCTTTTTAAGGTCTAATTTTATTCCTCTCTTTCTAGCTGCTATTGTTTGAGCTCTTCAACCTTTTGTTGCTTCTTATTAAGAGACGTTTCCAAGGATTCCAATCTCTCTTGATCTAGTTGGACTTGGATTCTAAAGTCAACTATGATTTGCTCATTTTTTTTCTTTTTTGAACCTTGTTTCCTCCTTTGCCTCAACATGAGATCCTTTAGTTGTTTACACCTTTGTTTATATTTTCTCAGTTCATCCAAAGCACACTCAATCTCAGCTTCAATATTGACATCTTCTTCAATGTCTGAGTATTTTTCGAAAGAATCTTCATCACTAGAATTGTTGTAGACTTAACTTTGTTCTGATTGAAATGATTCATTTGACTTCTCATCTGAGTAGAGGTCTTTTATTTTGTCCCAAAGTTCCTTTGCAGAGTTACAATCACTTATCTTCTCTTGGGCATCATCAGGTAATCCATCAAGGATTGTATTCATTTCCATTGAGTTACTTTTCTTGGCTTTATTTTGAGTTGGAGTCCTTACTCTGTTTGGTGGGAAGTAATCAGTGATCATTGAATTCCATACTTCAAGTCCCAATGCCTTCAGATGACTTTCCATTCTTTTACTCCAAAATATGTATTCTTGTTTTCCAGGTATTGGAGTTCCATTCATAGTGTAAATCTTTTGTCCATCCATGTGTGCTTAATTTGATCTTCCTTTCATTTTGTTAGACTATTCTTAAAGGAACCTTTCTCTGATACCAATTGATGGAATATCCAGCAATACTGAGAGGGGGGGGTGAATCAATATTGCCTACTTTTTCTTATTAATTCCATCAATATTAAACACACACATTAATTATTCAACTAGGCAATATATGATGAACACAATATTTTATCGTGGAACCCAACAGGGAAAACCACCAACTCTTTTCTCATTAATAAATTGTTCTTTTACAAAACTGTTTTCAATCTACAACTTGATGGAGAGATTGTCCCCAAGTTTCTTCATCTACAACTGAAGGGATGCTTCCACACCCCATTTACCAACTACAACTGGAAGGAGGCTACAACCCCCTATTTTATCAGCTACCACTGAAAGGATGCTTCGACACCCTATTTACCATCCACAACTGAAAGGAGGCTACGACCCCCTAGTTTATCAGCTACCACTAAAAGGATGATTCGACACCCTATTTACCATCTGCAACTGGAAGGAGGCTACGACCCCCTATTTAGTCAGCTACAACTTACAAGGAAGCACCTACTCCCCTGCAGGATCCAACATGCCCTTGCACCACCCAACCACCCTTAATTTCACAATGCAATTCAATCTCTTATGCTCTTCATTGAATTCGATTCATGCAACCATTAACACAAGTCCTATCATATTTGACTTTTTGATTTCAACTTGTTTTCCCTTGCTCCACTCTTCCTCCCTTTATGCATGTTATAACACTTATAACTCTTTTATTGTACTCTATTCAAGGTGTTCATAAACACACAAATATACTATCAATTCTTCAAGTCTTCTTAGAATCATTAACTACTGTACTTTCTACTTGATTGTTGCAACCTCTGCTTGTATGGTCTTCTGGTTATTAGCAGTCAAACTTCATCTCTTGCTCTCTGGATTTTGTCATTTAATCTTCAATGAATCTGCTACAGTCCAATAAATGTATTCTATATCAAATACTAGATTGCATAATTGTTGATCTATCTTCTTCTACTCTTGATCCTCAATAAGACATTGACGAGCCCATTAGAACCAACAATTATTCTTCTTGAACTCTTCTTCTGTTTTCATCTTCTTATCTGAACTGCATAGACTCCTTCTTCTCATCACACTTTCTTGTTTATATATTCTTCCAACTGGTGTGAGCTTATGAAACATTGTGTCCCTTTGTTTGGACCATCTCATGCCTTCACTTAACAATAATCTCGTTTGTTTTTCTTTATCCAAATATTATCGAGAATCCTTTTCAATTTAATGAAAATGATTTTCATTAATCGATCATAGGTATGGATCGATTTCATTTAACTTAGTTTCATAACTCTGCAAATATTATAGAAACTGAGTTCTGTAGAGGCACTTTCTTCAAACCATTTTCATATGACCGACAATGCAAAACCACGATCTTATCAACTTAAGCGATGTATTATCTTTTACCATTATTTTTCTTATTCCATATGAGCACAGGCGATGACTAGGTGCTAGGACAACTGAGTGCTTGATCGCTTATCAAAATAAACGATCACGTTTTAATATCCCGATGAGATGGACGACTGTTGGTACTTTGGTACTTCATCCTTCGCGACTTCCAACCTCTTTAAAAATCTCTCGAATAAAAGACGCGTGTCCATAATATTCAACGGTTGAGAATTCTCTCCGAAGTAGATGAACGGATAGCATTAACTTCAAGTTTTGTCACTTCAATTGATTTCTCCTTCACAATATTTTGGAGTTCATTTCGCCGAAGTAGATCGGACGGTTGGATTTTATTTTCACGATGAACGGTTCTCGTTCATTTCGGAGCTTTAGGACTTCAGAAATTAGGGCATTTGCTGGTGATGAAACTCTCGAAGTAAAAAATCTCAGAGTGATGTCACTTTTTGACATGGCACAGGCCGAGTGGCTGCCATGCATCACTCAGATTCATGGTTTACATGTACCTGAAATGTTGATTTCATATTGACACTTGTCATTATATGACTGTGCCACGTGTCCTTGTTGACGTGGTCTACTAATGTAGATCTCCTGATGTGGCACATATTCTTCTCCTGGATCTAACGGTTGTCCTAACTCCCAAAATGTATTGCAGATCGACGGTTGAGAGTGACTTCAGAACTTTGGCCTGCGGGTGAAATCATATGTTATGAATCCTTTTTTCTCTGAAGTGGTCAGCACCGAAGTTGACCACTATTCTGATCCAACGAACATCATGTATTTTCCAGATCCAATGGTCCTCATTTACTTCAATTCTTCGAGACTCCGACATTCTTCATTTCTTATCCTGTCCTTCCACTTTATATGTCGTATGGTCAATATCACTTCCTGAATATTTCTCAAATCAAACGACTCATGTTCTCTTTAGGAATTCGGCCTTCGGGTATTCGGGATCTCAGCCCTTTTCTGTTGAAGTGGTCAGTGCCAAATCTTACCACTATTGATCTAACGGTTCCCCTTTTCTATTCCATATCAACGACTAATACTTAATTCTAGATCAAATCTTGATCTAATGACTAAGAAACATTCTGAAGCACTTTTTTCAGATATGATGGTCTTTCTTTAACCCGAAAAATATTAACTCAATCCAACGACTATCGGGAATTCAAGATCTCAACCCTTTTGCCTTGCTTATCCTATCCTTCTACTCAACTTGATCCATCAGTCAAGAATGATCCCGGATTAGATCAACAATCAAGGATGATTGTGGGGTCCCAACTAGCATGACGTTTAAAACTATCGTCGAGCTCCATAATGGAAAAATTGCTCGTTGGTAGTGGAATTGATTCCAACCATAGATTTATTTGGCGGGTGATGATCGACGGTCTAGAATAATTGTAGGATTGGAATTAATGTGTTGTTTAATTCTCCCTTCACACTCCGTAATCAATATCTACCCTTGATCTACGCTTGCATATCCGATGGTCACAACTTGATCTAATCGTTGACCAATCCTCCAACGATCCTTAATTCCATGGTCACCCATATGACCGAAGTGCAATGTAGATATATAAAAAATATATTTCCAATGAACGACCGAGATTCTCCGTCATCAGTTCGACAGTTATTTTCGCTTTGACCAAAAGGTAGGGGGCCTGATAGGTCATCTCGGGCTCTAGGCTGGTGAGCTTCTCGAGGAGTCCAAGCATCGAGAGCCCCCACCATACCCTTACACTACGCGTCGATAAGCTATGGAGAATGTTTTGTATATAAACCTACATAAGTTTTTTCTCACTTCCAATGTGGGATAAATCCCGTTACATGAGACGATCAACACCATCAATTTCTTGATCGGACGGCTACTGAGGCTTCTCACCTTTTCCTGTGCATCGATCAACTTCTTAGTCTTTCCATCAATATCGATGAAATTTCTACAACGTGTTTCTCCTTCTGAGATTTGATTAATGTCCTTTCTTATGAGCTTCATTCTTTGCAGACTTTCAATGTGGTTTTCCTTTTGAGCTATGATCTCTGCATAATGTCTGACATTTTCTGCTAACTTTTATACTACATATATTTATTTTTCATGAAATCTACATCCTGTTATATTGTTTGACATCAATGACAACACATTAATGACGCTATGTCCAACACTTGTGTCCAAAATTATTGCATATGTGGCATTCAGGGTCATTTAGTAAAGGAGATAAGGAATTATTGAAAGAATTTTGAACCATATCCTTTTGAGGTTTGTTGAATCTCTTTCTTATACTTATGTAATATCTAAAAAAATATGCAACTTATGGCCTTATGTCCAAAGTTTCCATAAGAGAAACAATATCCATAGAAAAAATTTGGATGCCTTGGAATGAAAAACTTACTTGTAGGAATCGGTCTTTGTCTGCCAACTTGATAAGATTCAAGAACCTTTTGATTCATTTCTTCATAGTTGGGTTGATTCAGTTCTGACTGCTTCTTCTTTTCATCTTTTTCTTGGTTAGGCTGACTATTGTTTCCCTTGAGATAATTTTCATAACTTGTAGGTCTCTCATTGGCTGTCATGTTGGTGCTTGACTCACTTTTGACAATTTTTATACTTATATCCCATTCCCGTTTTGTCATCCAATGACCTCTAATTTCTTATAATGTTATCTAGAGTTTCATATCCTTTTATGAATTTTATTTGAGTCTTTGATTTCTCTAGATATTTTCTTAAGGAAACTATTTTTTCTTCTAGTTTGTCGCAGATATTCTCCTTTTCTTTTATCTTATTTATCAATACTTCTTCCTTTCTTTTGGCTTCTTCTAGATGAATTTTTAATATGACTATTTCTTCACTGTCCTTATTGTCTTTGTCTTTGTAGACCTATAACTGTTATTTCTTATTCTATTATTTTTCTTGACTCAAGGGATTTCCTCCAGAGCACTAATGAGTTCTCCTTCCATGTCTATTATAGCTTCACACTCTTATGTTTCTATTTGATTCTATTTGTTTTGTTCCAAAGCCATGAGAAGTTTTTCATCTTGAATTAGATCTATCTCATCTTCTTCTTCGTCAGAGTTGTTTCTATCCTCCTTTGAATAAAAACTATTCATTTTAAAAGACTTTTTAAAATTGTTAGGTTTATCCTTGGATTTTCTTTCATTTTTATTGGTGTTATTTCCTTTAAAAGGACATTAGAGGAAAAATGGTCAACTTTACCACAATGAAATCATATAAATGGTAACATACCTTTATATTTTCTAGATCCCCTCTTTAGCTTCCTCACAAATTTAGCTTCTTATTCATCTCAGAAGTGTTCTGATGAATCATGATCTTGAGATGTTGACGATTTGACTGATGTTTTGAAGACTGCATCCTTTATATCTGGTTGTTCTTTCCTAGTTCCCATCTCATAAGTAGTCAAAATTCGATGGATCCTATCCATAGTTAGTTTTTATAGTTCATACATGTATTCTATAGATGAGACCTTTGCATAAAGTCTTGAGGGAAGAGATATCAGTACCTTCGGAACTACCACAACTTCTTTAATTTCATCTCCTATCCCTTTCATGGTGTTTACAGTCTCATCCACTCTGAGAAAGAAACCTGCAATATTTTCATCTTCACTCATTCTTAGGATTTCAAACTGTATTTTGTGAGCTTGAAGTTTGGCTAACCTTACTTTCTCATCTCCTTCATAATTGTTTACCAGTTTTTCCCATATTTCCTTTGTAGATTCTAACTGCATCACTTTAACAAATTTTGTTTCTACAAGTCCACCTTGGATAGAATTCATAGATTTTTCATTATTGTAGTAATATTTCTTACTAGCTTCATCATTTGGAAGAGAATTTGGGATTTTATAACCATCTACCACACTCTTCCAGCCTTCCATACCAAGAGACATCAAGTAGGTCTTCATTCTGATTTTCCAAAATGCAAAATTTTTTCCATTGATCAAAGGATGTCTAATAGAAAAAGAATCTTGATTGGCCATAATTTCTGTGTGATATTCCTTCCAGTTGTTAGACTATAACTGAAGGAACCTGCACTCTAATACCAATTGTTGATACTCACAACAATACTGAGAGGGGGGTGAATAGTATTTATTTAACCTTCTGTATTTTTCTTTCCTTTCAACCATTTAAGTTATTTAGAAATGTGCACTTAATGACATATACAAGCAAAAATCAGCATAGCCATCTAAGTTATTTAGAAGTGCACACTTAATGACAGATACAAGAAGAAATTAAAATAGCATAGTGAACATAGTACACAAGGATTTTTATGTGGAAATACAATGTGGGAAAAAACCACATAACATCTTCTTTATGTTCTTCTGCAAGCACCAACTTACAAGTTATAAATTTTCATCTCAAAAAGCACCCACATGTTGCATATAACGAGGAACCAAATCCTCTCAGGCACCAACCTATCACAGATAATGAGGACACCAATCCTCTCAAGCAACAACATGTTACATAAATGAGGACACTAATCCTCAGTGAGATTCGACTCACCCTAGAACCACCTTGCCACCCTAAACTCGAAAAAATATGTTACATCACTAAATCTTTCAACACATCCTGAAAAATTTACATTTTTGTTCATATGAAGTGTTACAATATCATCTTTCGCCTCACTTCACACACATGACCAAGATCAAAGTGAATCCATACTTATACTATTTTTTCTCAATTCACCTTCCTATATGTGGACGTGTAGTAGTTACAATGTGGAAAAAATTTGATCGCATCAAAATATTGTTAGTTATGATTTTGTCTAAATAAAGTATGATGGTTATATTATGGAAAAACTTTGACCATATCTAAATCATGTCATCCACAATTTTGTCTAAATAAATTATGTGGACACATGACTGTTACATTGTGGAAAAACTTTGACTAAATCAAAAGGACTAAGTCTTCCTACTATTGTGGTCCATATTATTCAAGCATCTCCTGAAGAATGACACAATGATTACATTCTGGTTTACAAAGAATCCACTATCCAAATAGAACTAGAGAGCAAGACTCAAGTTAGTCTTCATATTGTCACACTTGTCCTACAATTTTCTTACTGAATCGCCCCATCAGACTGTAATTTCCCCTGGTGATTCTTTTGTCGCATTCTACTTCAGAATTCATCTCATTATACTCCACTACACCATTCGTCACACTGGCTCAATACGCCCTGCAGATTTTCATCCGCGCAATATTCCACACACTTTGTCACTTGTCACTTTCTCAAAAAATTGTTGCATTGTGGCATAAAAATATATTAATTCATTCTAAAATCACATAAAAGGGAATTTTTCATATTCCACTTCACTTTTGAATTGTGTCGTAGGTTATCCTCCTATTCTACGTACACTCCTGGAAAACACAATCACTTATGTGATTTATTTTGTGTCATTGATCCCTTCGTCCTTCAATCAATCTACGCACTTTTGTTTTCAACCTTTCATGATTTCTTCTAGGAGTTCCATTTCATGTGTATCTACAATAGTACGGTAGAAAGAATACTTTCGCGAACTTCCTCTGCAATCCTTTTGCGAACTTCCTCTACCTGTGCACCAACTTTGCACCATATTATTTGTGCACACTTCAAGCCTTACACACACTTCCACTTCATGTGATACATTTTGACATCAATGACAACATATTCTCAACATTTTCAAGGGAATATGAAGTAAATAAGGGTGAAATTCCAAGGGAAGATGAAGTCTTGTGATGATTTTTTCTAGGGTTTTCTTTGAAGGTCATCTTGGAATTTTTGAAATAATTTTTTTTCTAGAATGATTTAGATAGTGAAACTTGGAGGTGTTTTAGAAGAGATAGTAGATAATATTGGGTACGAATTTCATATCTTGACTCATAATAGGTGTTAGCACTCAAAATATAATGGTAAAAATTTGAAGTGTTTCATTAGATCGGGGCTTAGTTTGCCCATTTCCCTAGGTATTTTTCCCATTGTCATAATTGTCAGTTTCCCCATCAAGCCTTGACAAGCTCTCATTGATTGCTTTTGTCCAATATTATCGTGACTCTGTCTTCTGACCTGCATTCCAAAAACAAAACAATAAATTGTTATTGTTGCCTAAAACCTTAGTTTTGTGTCTCTTTATGTGTTCAATTAAAAAATATATTTTTTATTTGTAAATTTTATAAAAAGGGTGACGTGTGCTTAAGTGACCTACGTTTAATCCAGAAGCTAATCTTATCAATTGTTCTAGTGCATATGCCAAAATCCACATTCAACACCTATCAAGCACCAACATCAAATCCTAGCGCCAAACCAATGGGTCTTTTGTGATCTACGCGTCAAAGCACTATGGAAGTGTTGACACTTTTAAAACGCATGATCCTTGTATGTTCTGCATTTCACTACCTAATATGATACAAAATATCCTAGATGAACTACACAGTGGCACTACCAATTATGCAGAGTGCTAAAGAATATCCTAGCTGACCTACACAGTGGTGCTACAAATTCTGCAGAGTGCTACAGAATCTCCTAGCTAAACTACACAGTGGCGCTACCAATTCTGCAGAGTGTTACGGAATCTCCTAGCTGAATGACATAGTGGCACTACCAATTCTACAGAGTGCTACAAAATATCCTAGATGAACTATAGTGGTGCTACCAAATCCGTAGAAGCTAACTCAGGAGGGGCACTATGGAATTGCACACAGTCATTACACATGATCAACACTACGAAAACTGCAGTCCTTTTTTGGAGGGGGCGCTACAGAATTGGCTACCAAATGCGCTACAAACTGGCCATCAAGTTTAAGTAGCCCGAGGGCCAAGATCTAGCTCCAACGCACCTGCATATGCAATCACACATGTTAGGGGTTAGCATCGAACCACAAGTCACACTATCAATACACAAGCCAAATCCAACGCACTAAGCCAAGCATCAAGCGCAAGGAGGAGTTTACAAGTGAGCAAACTTTGGCTCATCATGTCGAATGCATTCACAGATGGTAGGGGATCGATATATCGACACCTGAAAATACAGTTTCTTGATAGATGGTGGAATCATATTCATAATCTCAGGCATCCACCAACTCTTCAAACAAGCATTTAAATATTCCTCCAACACTCAGCTATAGTGTGCTACCAACTCTTTAGATTTATGCATGGATAAGATTTGGTCAACTTTGACCCTTTTCTTCATCTTTTTAAGTGGTGAATCATAGCCTAGGTGGTGGATATAGCTCAAGGGAGACTCCTACAACCTCGAGGAAGATCATGTGGCAATCAGTCAAGAGAACATAGATAGCATTCAAACTAGTTTTCGGCAACATGAAAGAAATTTGATTCAAATTCTAACAACTATGTAACAAGTGGTAGAGTATCCCAACTTTCCAGATTTCCAAGCAAAAAATCAGCAGGCAGTTCCAGATTTCAAGGGAGTGAATCATCATTGATTGATTACAGATGGTAGAATATTACTAAGAAGATCATTCCAAATCTAAGGAGATCGGACTCCAGTTACAACACTCGAGACACTTTCCATTATGCTTAAAGATTTAGTTTATTTTTAGAAATATTAATTGATTTTTCTTCCTAGAAATAAGAGACAGTTTGTTAATTGTATGCATATATAATTTATCATTTGATAGGAGGGGATGGGATTTTTAAGGGAGGAAAATACCCGAGAGGTCTAGGTGATATTTCAAGATCTGTGAGGGAGCTAGAAAGGCATGAAAAGTCTCTAATTTTAAGTTGCAGACATATGCTACTTTTTATGTAAAGACCTCAGTCGACAATGAAGTTATATAACAGTTTATTTTCTCTTTTCTATGTAAATCATTTTTTCATCTTTCATCTTCTTGGATATGTGTTGATGCTATAGGTTATATGTCTGCAATTTTTGTGCTAAGAGGGTTATTTTATAGGATATGCTTTATCCATTTCCACGGGCTTATCTGAGTTTTTATTCATCTTTAGAAAGGTTTTCTAAAAACTGAGTTTTTCCTCTTGTTGTCAGATGTATTGAAGATTGGGATGCTCTTTGATCATTTTCAGTTTTTTTTTTCTTATTTCTTATTTCCATCTCTTTATAAGCATTATAATTGATCCCGACTTTGTTGACCTGATTTGCTACACATAGAATGTTAGGTCTAGGTTATAGTTTTTCTTCATGGACTCCATGCCCAATGGCTTCATTGCCTTCTTGATTAATTTTACCACTCTCAAAGTTTCCTAAAACCCAATCAAGTCATTTTTTAAAATTCAAGATGTGCTAGGCTTGTTCCCCAGTAGTCTAGGAACAACTTCTAGTGCTAAAAATTTTGGCGTCGTTGTCGGGGAGAGAAGTACGAATAAAGATTCCCTAGGAGACGACATAGAGACAACTTTTGATGGTGAACAAGGGTTGGTCACATATCATAGACTACATCATTCACCTGGTGACTCCAATCCATGAAGGAAGAACCTATTGGTGACTTCACTGATATGGGACAACCATAACAATGGAAGTTATCTTGGCTCAGAGGTATGCTTTCTCTAATTTTTCAAATATAGTTGGTTTTCCACATCCAGTGACGACTATAACTGAGTGGGAGGATTATCTTCCAAGATTCATAGGAAGCAAGCATGATCAGCCCGGTGAGAACTTATTTAATTTTCATAAATTCATACTTGAACATGGTTTTGTTCACAAGGATGACTTGATCAAGATGTTCAAATTTTCTTTAGAAGGCCATGCTTGTGAATGGTGTCAATCGCTTCCTACAACTAGTATCCATTCTTTGAAGGATTTTCACATGGATTTTAATTCACATTATGAGAATATTTACCCAGATGAAATCCTTTTTTACCATTGTTGTGAGAAGTTTCAGCATATTTTTTCCGCTAGTAGTAAGGATGAAAGTGAGTATTTTAAAGAAGATATGAATGAAATTTTTTCTCTTTTTGTTTCCTGAGAATAAAGTCTTCAATATATGATTGATGATGGTACTGATGATTGCATAGTTGTATATGCATTATATATTTCCTCTAATGCACCTAATGTCTTAGATTTAAAAGAAGAAATAGTTGTAGAAGAGGATTTTCCCTTTTTCTTCAAGAGGTTTCCAATGATGTATTTTCACTTGTCATTGAAGAAAAGAATCAAGAAATTGTTTGTTTTTGTTTGCAAGACAAAATGGTTTTGGATTCACCTATATTTGATGAGTATTCAGATGAAGAAGAGTAGAGCCCTACCTCACATTTTGTTGAGTTGAGGAGCAACCAACCGGTGTATGACAATTATGAATCAGATTTTGATGAGGAACAATATTGTGTGAAAATTAGCCATCCTGGGTCCACATAAGACATTGAGAAGCCATATTTATCAAATCAGCAGGCCTGCATTCACCATGCTTCAACCTAGATCTGCAGACAATACCAAACAACCAATGATTAGCAGAGAAATCAGTCTGCAACCACGTTCATATTTGCAAATAGCTGAAGGTGGCAACCATTATCAGAAAGAAGATATGCAAAGACCTTTTGATCTTCACATGAAATAGATAGAAGAGGTATTTCTTTACAACTTATTTGATCCTTTTTCTGATTATCTGGAGTCTTTGAGCAGTACAAGAGGAAAATTGTTCTTGTTGAATGAAGGTTGGTTCTGTTGTCCTTTTGAATTGCACTTCTGTAAAATTTGGGTTCCTGCATTCATCATTGTTGGATCAGAAGTTTCACCAATTAGTCAGATATTTGTATGGCTTCATTGGAAGCACAATTTTACCTAGTCTAGAGGAAGAAATTGATTAGGTGGGGGTAAGAAGAATAAAGCTCGGTCTTCGAACATATTGTTTGCATTAGTTTTCAATTTCAAAATAAAGAGCATAGGTGCTCTCATGCACACGGTTTTCCTGGACATAGATGAAGAGGGATAAGGCCATTGTTCTGCAAGTTCTTGGCAACTCGTCAGGAGCATGCCATCCCCCATGGAGCCAATGTTAGTACTCAAAATATAATGGTAAAAACTTTAAGTGTTTCATTAGATCATGGCTTAGTTTTCCCATTTCCCAAGGTATTTTGCCCATTGTCATAATTGTCAGTTTCCCCATCAAGCCTTGACAATCTGTCATTGATCGCTTTTGTCCAATATTATCATGACTCTATCTTCTGACCTGCATTCCAAAAACAAAACAATAAGCTGTTATTGTTTCCTAAAACCTTAGTTTTGTGTCTCTTTATATTTTCAAATAAAAAATATATTTTTTATTTGCAAATTTTATAAAAAGGGTGGTGTGTTTTTAAGTACCTATGTCTGATCCAGAATATAAGCTTATCAATCGTTCTAGTGCATATGCCAAAATCCACATTCAACACCTATCAAGCACCAACATCAAATCCTAGTGCCAAACCAATGAGTCTTTTGTGCTCTATGCGTCAAAGAACTATGGAAGTGTTGACACTTTTAAAACACATGATCCTTGTATGTTCTACATTTCACTGCCTAATATGCTACGGAATCTCCTAATTGAACTACACATTGGAGATACCAATTCTGCAGAGTGATACAGAATCTCCTAGCTGAACTACACAGTGGCGCTACCAATTTTGCAGAGTGCTACAAAATATCATAGTTGAACTACAGTGGCGCTACCAAATCTGTAGAAGCTAATTTGAGAGGGGCATTACATAATTGCACATGATCGATGCTACGGAAACTGCGGTCATGTTTTAGAGGGGCTGCTACAGAATTGGCTATGAAATGTGCTACAAAATGGTGCTACAAAATGGTGCTACAAAATGGCTATCAAGTTTAAGTGGCCTGAGGGCCAAGCTCCAGCTCCAACGCACCTGCATATACAATCACACATGTTAGGGGTTAGCATTGAACCACGAGTCACACTATAATTACACAAGCCAAATCCAATGCAATAAACCAAGCATCAAGCACAAGGAGGATTTTACAAGAGAGAAACCTTTGGCTCATCACATCGAATGCATTCAAAGATGGCAGGGGATCGATAGCTCGACACCTGCAAATATAGTTTCTTGATAGAGGATGGAAGCATATTCATAATCTCAGGCATCCACCAGCTCTTCAAATAATCATTTAAACCTTCCTTCAACACTCAACTATAGTGCGCTATCAACTCTTCAGATTTCTACGTTGATAAGATTTGGTCAACTTTGACCCTTTTCTTCAGCTTTTTAAGTGGTGACTCATAGCCTCGGTGGTGGATATAGCTCAAGGGAGACTCCTACAGCCTTGAGGAAGCTCATGTGGAAATCAGTAAAGAGAACATAGATAGCATTCAAACTAGTTTTCGGCAGCATGAAATAAATTTGATTCAAATTCTAACAACTATGTAACAGGTTGCAGAGTTTCCCAACTTTCCAGATTTTCAAGCACAAAATCAGTAGGCAGTTCCAGATTTCAAGGGAGTGTTTCATCAGTGATTGAGTATATATGGCATAAGATTAATAAGAATATCATTCCAAATCTAAGGAGATCAGACTCCAGTTATAACACTCGAGACACCTTGCATTATGTTCCAAGATTTAGTTTATTTTTAGAAATATTAATTGATTTTTCTTCCTAGAAATAAGAGACAGTTTGTTAACTATATGCATATATAATTTATCATTTTATAGGAGGGGATGGGATTTTTAAGGGAGGAAAAGACTGGAGAGGTCTGGGTGATATTTCAAGATCCATGAGGGAGCTAGAAAGGCATGAAAAGTCTCTTATTTTAAGTTGCGGACCTGCCCTACTTTTTAAGTAAAGACCTCAGCTAACAATGAAGTTATATATCAGTTTGTTTTCTCTTTTTTGTGTAAATAATTTTCTCATCTTTCATTTTCTTGGATATGTGTTTTTGCTATAGGTTATATGTCTGCAATTTATGTGTTGAGAGGGTTATTGTATAGGATATGCTCTATCCCTTGCCATAGGATTATTTGAGTTTTTATTCATCTTTAGAAAGGTTTTATGAAAACTGAATTTTTCCTCTTGTTGTCAGATGTATTGAAGATCAAGATGCTCTTTGATCATTTTCAGTTTTGTTTTTCTTATTTCTTCTTTCCATATATTTATAAGAATTATAATTGATCTCAGTTTTGTTGACCTGATTTGTTTCACATAGAATGTTAGGCCTGGCTTACAGTTTTTTTTCATGGACTCCATGCCTAATGGATTCATTGCCTTCTTGATTAATTTTACCACTCTCAAAGTTTCCTAAAATCCAATCAAGTCATCTTTTAAAATTCAAGATGTGTTAGGCTTGTTCCCCAACAGTCTAGGAAGAACTTCTAGTGCTAACAATAGGTTTGGATTTATCCTCGGTGGATTTTGAGGTTTTTAAAACTAGGGCTTTCATTTTCAAAATGAGTCATCTTTCCATTTTCACTATAACATTTTTTCATAAATTGAGTTAAGAGGTATCACAAGGAAACCCGGTAAGGTGATAAGCTCTAATGGCATGACAAAATTATTGAAAAAGGGGCATCAAGGCGTTATTGCACAACTATGCTCACTA
>JZKD02S1135165.1:10908-44182 GCA_000966675.3 Picea glauca | reverse complement strand
AATGGAATACCATTATTTGATGGTAAAAATTATGCTTTTTGGAGCATAATAATGAGATCATTTTTGCAAGCACGGGGATTTGATGTTTGGAAAGCTATAGTGAATGGATACACTACACCAACTTCTCCCCCAACATACAATGTTGGGAAAATTCTCATTGAATACAATTCAAAGGCTATAAACTCCATTCTAAGTGGTCTAACAGGTTCATAATTTTGTAAGGCTATGCATTGTGATTCTGTAAAGGAAATCTGGGACAAGCTCAAGAATGTTTACGAAGGAAACGCTAAAGTAAAAGGGGCCAAGATTCAGACTTACAAAGGACAATTTGAAAATCTAATAAATGAAGAAAAACAATGAATTTATGCAGATACTATCAAGGGTTCCATTAAGAAAGAAGAATGAAAGCCTCTAAAAGACATACAGAAACCAGAAATAAAGAAGAATCAAGAAGAAGATTGTCCATTCAGAGGAACATGGAATCAACAACCAACAATGAAGAAGACCCAAGAATAATATCATGATTTCAGAAGAACAACACCAACTAGAAGACCACCCACACCCAGGTACCAAAATATTTTTCTTGGATTGCGTTATTCTTGCAATAATTTTGGGCATAAATCCATGAATTGTAAAGCCTATGCAAAGGAGGCGTTTGACCGAAATTATAATAATTTTGGTGCTCTGGATTATGAAATTGAATGCTACAAATGTAAAAATTTTGGACACATAGCCATACATTGGAGAAGTGATTTGATAGTTTCTTCAAGGGAAACTAGGCATGTTCTTTTCAATCATATGGGGGAACAACAAAGAACTTGCAAAAGGAAGAAAACGTATTTGAAGGTTGAGGAATGTGGGTTTTCCTTACAAGCCCAAAATAGAATAAGCCATTGGTATATTGATCGTGGATTCTCAAAGCATATGACTAGAGACAACCATATTTGTAATATTAAAGAAAGAAAAACAAGGGTCTGTCATGTTTGGAAAAGATAACTCAACCAAAATTATAGGAAAAGGAACAGATAGTCTTGGAAACAAAGATGTTGTGGAAGAAAATGTCCTACTTATTGAAAATAGAAAGAATATTTTTCTAAGTGTGAGCCAAATTTGTGATCAGGGACACACACTTATATTCAATTCAAAAGAATTTCAAATAAGGAAAGAAGGATCAAGTAGACTAGTGGAAAAAGTGACAAAGACTCCAAATAACATATACATATTGAATGAGATCAAAGAAAAAGGATGTTGTTTGGTAAAATAAGATGAAAGTTGGATTTGGCATAGGAGAATGCGCCATATACACTTTTATAATCTTGTCAAGATCAACAAGAAGAAAGTTGTAAGAGAAATGCCAAAAATTATTGTTATCGCACAATTTGTACTTGTTCAATCCCAAGACAAGTAAATCAAATATTGTGTAACTACAGGATAACCCACCAATGTCACCTTAGTAGTAAATTCCCACGTTTTAGTGATGGATGAGGTACACCACAGGGAATACATCCCCAATAACCTTAAGGGTTCAAATAGCAAGTGAAGTAGCCAAGCTTGGAGCACCCTCTCACTAGTTACCTAAGTCAAAGGTCTATGTCTGTGAAATTGAGGCAAAGGGAAGTGCTTTGGGTACCTTCTTGGAACAAGAACAAATATAGCATATATACAGAAATTTCCAAGTACCAATATGATAATAATACCTCAAGAGACAATAGACAATGAGAATATATGCTAGTTGATACAAAATTGCATCAATATAACACTTTCCAACGACAATTAATAATTTGTAACAACCATAAAAAAAAAAAACTAATTAGAATTGCAAGAAAAGACAGTGGAAACTTAGAATTTATCCAATAGATCAATTCACACTTATCCCAAGCAATTTCTAAGTGAGTTAAGAAAATTCAGGTAACTCAGATGTTTGTAGCAATGTTTTGCAAAAACAACAACAAAACCAATAGATTAATCTAAGCTAGTGTTAGAAAAAGTTAGTAAAATCCTTAGGCAATAAGTTTTGAGATTTTTTTGATCAAATTCCTTCACAAAAGCAATGAAACTAGTTCCTTTTAGGCTATAGGGTCATTTACAACAACACTATAAATGTAACTTGGAGAAAAATGATAGTAATGTTTAAGAAAATGGGAAAAAGTTTAAGGTGCTAGTACCTTAGGGCCTTAAACTTCAATCCTTAGAGAGGAATTTTCTAGAGAGCAAGCACTTTTGGGCTCTAGCAAATTCTTTTCCTTCCTAGGATTCTTTGAATTAATAGCAACAAGCTTCTAGAACCAAAATCCTAAAGTGATATCACTTTAGGGCATTAGGAGTTTACCCTAGATGAGGTTTCTTAACAAATCAATGGATGAAATAAACTAGAGAGAGGAGGAAACACCTTAAGCTTCCTAGGGTTTACATAAGTAATATAAATTCAATATGAACAAGTAAAACATACCATAAGAATTCAATAAATGAAATGAAATTGCAGATTTAACTTACTTCACCAAGATTTAACTATGCACAAACCCTAGTTTCAAAAAATTTCACCAAGAATAAGCCAAGAAACATCCAAAAGTTGCCTTCCAAGGGATAGCACATAAGTAAAACAACTATTGTTTCATAAGTGGGCGAAAATTTCAATCCTCCTCTTGTGTGAGATGAATATGAGTTTTTATCAAATGAAATGGAAAGGTATCTTATTTATAAGAGACCTTGTAACATAATTGTTTTTAAATGTCAATGTAAAAATAAGAGGGTCGAACTCAAAAAATTTCCCTTATAATTACACGAAATCAATTTTACACAAAATAACCATATAAAGGGTGACATAATCCCCTTTAGGGTGACACTTGGATCCCAAAAGTGGAACGTTGAGGTGGAAAAGTGCAACGCTAGGCCTCCAAAGGCCATCCATCATGCCACACATGCCAAAACATCATGTAATACCCCTCCTCTATCAAAACATCAAGCCCTAAGTGACTTCATGGGATAGATGAGCAATGTTAGGCCTCCAAAGGTTAGCGTCCAAGTGGGAGGAGGTGGGATCTCATCTCCTAGTCATGCCTAGATTCCTTCAAATGCAATGTCCTCAATCATAAAGGTGTAACATCCATCATTGGGTGGTTCCCAAAATGTGGGGTCTATCATCCATCCTTGGGCTCCAAATCCCTCATAGAGTTTGAACGAAGTCATCTCCCCATGAATACATGTTCATCAAGCAAGGTCCTGCAAAAACAAATAGATACGCCTTCCAGGGGTCCACAAGTCACAAGAATCATGTCAAGTAATCCATATCTAATACAATAACCACCTGAACATGTGCATCAAACCCCCCTTTTCAAATTAAACAAATGCTCAAAGACCTTATGAGTTTTTTCTAATTTAGGTATGGGAGGGGTGTCATGGTGCCCTATTGGGTAATTCAACACCTAAGTCAAGCAATGTTTCCCAATAGGATCCTATCTAGATCATGTAGTGAGTGTGAGGTGCATTTTGGGGTAAGACTTCTAGGTATGGCGTTCTTGACATACAAGGGTTTGTATTGTCTCATTTATGGGTAGGTTTGTAGAGGGTGTGTTGCATCCTTTGTTTTCAATGCAACCTTTTTCCAAGCCCTTTTCCATTTTATTTATTAGAGTCGGAACATTTATTACTAAATGAAAGGGAAAGTAAAGAGTACCGCAATGCCACTTGAAGCTAGGATAATTTGATTTCCATGTGCAATGGAAAGTAAAAGATACTGCAATTCACCCCCTCGACAAGAGGGACATTTATTACTTATTTGATTTATTTTGCAGGTCCTTCATTTTTTCTGGAGAAACATTTCATTGTTCTCATGACCAAAGGGACAGAATCTAGAAGGATAATGATTTGGATTTTATCTTTTTCTATATACAATGCATATGGGCCTTCATCACCTTCTTCCCATGAAATGAGGTCCAATCTCTTCTTGGGTCAATGAACCTGAAGACCCAAAAGATAAGGAAATGGAAGGGTAGAATGATGGAAGTTGGTAAGTATGTACATGAATGGTACGATGCCCATTCAAAGAACCACCTACTAGAAACCCTTGTCCTGAGGGTGACCTACTTACTAGGAGACCACATCACTCACCAAGGTGAAACTGATCAAAAGATATAAATTCCAAGCAAGCATTCTACACCCAAGAAAGGATTTTTTGCAAAATGCTCAAATGCTCCAAATATTAAAATGACACTTACCATGACACCATACTTGTTACCTCATGAAGCAAGACCTGTTTTCTTCTGGGACCCAGCCGATGTGTGAATGTTTCCATGTTGTTGGTGATGAACGATGAGGCACTAATTTGAAAAGAGGGGCCCTTCAAGATTTTTTGTACGGTTTGGCTCTCAACACTCCATGTCTGGTACCTATGGGCCTCAAGACATGATCTCCTTAGTTATCCCTAGCATGGGGGGGTAACAATTACAAAGTCAATGAACATTATGTGTAAGCACTGTCAGCATGGAAAACAAACAAAATTTGAATTGAAGACAAAGGAATGCTCTACGAAAAAACAATTGGATATGGTACACATTGATTTATGTGGGCCCATGAGAAAAAAAGGACTAGATGGTGAACAATAATTTATTCTACTCATTGATGACTACACTAGAATGACCTGGGATTTCTTCCTCAAGGAAAATTCAGAAGCTTTCGAATGTTTCAAGGTATTCAAGGAACTAGTTGAAAATGAAATTGATTTGAAAATCAAATGCTTAAGATCAAATAATGGAGGTGAGTTTATTTCAAATGAATTCAGGGATTTATGTGAAGAACTGGAAATAAAAAGACAATCCTCAATAGCTAGAACACCTCAACAAAATGGAGTTGCTGAAAGGAAAAACAAAACTATACAAGAAATGGCCAGAACCATGTTGATTGACTCCAATCTAAGTGATATCTTTTGGGGACAAGCAGTGCATACAATCATTCATATCTTGAACATAGGATTGATTAGAAGTAATAGTGATAAGACTCCATATGATTTATGGAAAGGAAGATTGACCAATGTCAATAACTTTAGATTGTTTTGAAGCAAGTGTTCCATAAAAAGGGAAGACAAGAAGATTGAAAAATTTGACTCTCGGGTGGATGAAGGAATATTTGTTGGGTACTCATGCAAAATAAAAACATACAAGTGCTATAACCTAAGAATCAACAAGATAGTGGAGAGAATCAATGTAAAATTTGATGAAACAAATTTGTTGAAGACCGGGAAGGAAAGAAGAAATTCAAACATCTTTGAAGAACAGGAAAATGAAGAATTAAAGAAAGAAGAAGAGGAAAAATAAGAAGAAGAGAAATAAGAGAAGCAACCAAAAGTAGAACAAGAAGAAAACAACCAACAATATTTTCAGACACCTTCTAGGACACCTAACCATCAAGTTCAGGAGAATCATCCACCAGAATAAATCATTGGAGATAGAAGTGTTGGAGTAGAAACCAGAAGAATAAGGCAAGCACATACACCTGAACAAGAACATTTTTCATTACTATCCACATTTGATCCAAATAACTTTGAGGAAGCGAGAAATGATGAACATTGGATCAAAGCTATGGAAGAAGAACCAAATCAAATAGAGAAGAATGAGACATGGGAACTAGTTCCAAGACCAAAGGAAAAAAATGTGATTGGGACAAAATGGGCCTTCAGAGACAAGCTAAACAAAGATGGACAGGTAACCAGAAACAAATCAAGACTAGTGTTCAAAGGATATTCTCAAGTTGAAGGAATATATTTTGAAGAAACCTTATCTCCCATGGCTAGAATTGAAGAAAATTGAATGTTCTTGGCTTATGCATGCTCCAAAAAGATCAAATTGTATCAAATGGGCGTAAAATAATCTTTACTAAATGGAAAATTATAAGAAGAAGCTACATAGAACAACCAAAAAGGTTTCTACTCTAAGAAAAGGTAGACTATGTTTTCAAATTGAAGAAGCTATGTATGGACTTAAGCAAGCTCCAAGAGCTTGGTACTCAAGATTGGATAAGTACTTACAACAATGGGGATTCAGAAGGGGAAATGCATATAGTAACCTATACATAAAAGTGGATCAAGGTAGTATGATTATTATTGAAGTGTATGTTGATGAAATCATCTTTGGAAGTGATGATGACAAATTGAATCAGAAGTTTTCCAAGGATATGCATAATGAATTTGAAATGTTCCTCCTTGGGGAGTTGAATTTCTTCTTGGGATTCCATATATCTCAGCTAGATGAAGGCATTTTCATTTCCCAAACCAAGTACATCAAGGAAATGTTAAAGAAGTTTTAAATGGAAGACTATGAGTACTCCTATGGTTATCAGTTGCAAGTTGAACAAAGATGATGAATCTAAAGAATGAGATCAAATATTCTACATATCAATGATTGGTAATCTACTCTATGTGAAAGATTCAAGACTCGATGTAATGAAAACAGCTGGACAGGTCGCAAGATTTCAAGCGGCACCAAAGGAAACCCATGTTCTAGCAGTGAAAAGGATATTCAGATATCTTAAAGGAACAAGATATTTTTGTCTATGATATACGAAAGGAAATGAGTTAACTATGGTCACCTACATTGATGCAAATTAGGTAGGAAGTATTGATGATAGAAGAAGTACAAGTGGAGCAGCTTTCTACTTAGGTAACTTCTTAGTTTCTTGGTTGAGGAAGAAGCAATCTTCAGTATCCTTATCCATAGTAAAAGCAGAATATATTGCAGCAGCATCAGGTTGCACTCATATTCTCTGGATGAAGAAAACCCTGCAAGGCATTCAAGTGAGATATGATGAGCCTATTCGGATACTCTATAACAACACCAATGTTGTAAACATCTCCAAGAATCCAGTGATGCATTCCAAGACCAAACATATTCCTATTGAGTTCCACTTTATGGGGGAAAAAGTCACAGAAAATAATATCAAGTTGGAGTAGATTGGGACAAAAGAATAGATTTCATACATCTTCACAAAGCCTCTCCCTAGGGAGACCTTTGAGTATCGTCAAAACAAACTGGGAGTAATTTCCTCTCCAAAATGATTTCCATAATCTTCTGCAAGAACAAAAAGGGGAATACTATCAGGGGGAGTTACCCTTTTCCATTGATGTCTAAGGGGGATATAAAAATAGTAAAAATAGAAGCATGAAGATAGGGGGAGTCAACATGAAGACTAGAGTATAGTATAGTCATTGGGATCAAAGCACGAAGATAGAGGAGCATGGTTTTTTTAGTAAGTTTATGTCAATTCCAAAGGGGGGGATTCTTGGAAAATTGGTTTTCATTGATGTCAGCCTTATAATAAGCCCTAAATCAAAGCCCAAAATTCCATAAAAGTGATGACGATGCGTCCACTTGAAGAAACCATGAAAATCCTTGAAGGAGCCTTGACATAAGTGTATGTAACTCCAAATTGGTCCCCTTATGGCATAGATTTTAAGCATGGACCTCACGAGTTGATACAACATGTAGTTGTTTTCACATGCCCACTTTGAGTTGTACACAAATGGACTCATGAAGGAGCCTTGAAAAATCCCTAAAACCAAGTGAAGAAGCCCCTAAAGTAAAGTGAAGAAGACCCTAAAACCAAGAGAAGAAGACCCTAAATCCAATTGAAGAAGCCCCTAAATACAAGACAAGAAGCCCCTAAATCCAAGTGAATAATCCCCTAAATCCAAGTGAATAATCCCCTAAAGTAAAGTAAAGAAGCCCCTAAGGTTGGCCACCCTTAAGGAAGAGGTATGACCCTTGGTCTCACCCTCTTATGTGGAGAAGACTCATATAAATAAGGAGAGCCTCATTTGGAATTTGGATCACACCAATTCGACCTAGCGAAGGAAGAGAAACAAATTCCAGTCTAGAGGAGCAAACTTCCAAGGGAAGATGAAGTGAATAAGGGTGAAATTCCAAGGGAAGATGAAGTCTTGTGATGATTTGTTCTAGGGTTTTCTTTGAAGGTCATCTTGGAATTTTCGACATAAATTTTTTTCTAGAACAATTAAGATAGTAAAAATTGGAGGTGTTTTAGAATATATAGTGAAGAATCTTGGATATAAATTTCAGGGCTTGACTCATTACACGTTTGGAGATATACTCAATGGAAGTTGAGGTCTTTAAAATTAGGGTTTTCTTCTTCAAAACGAGTCATCTTTCCATTTTCGTTATAATTGTTTTTCAGGGATAATTCAAGGAGCGCAAATTGGAGAAATTTCACAGAAGATATCGAAAAATATTGGGTACAAGTTTCAGATCTTGATTCATTACAACTATGGAGTTATACTTGTTGGAATTTAGGGTTTGTGACTAATCTAGAAACTAGTCTCAAAGAGGTGTTTGAGATAAAATGGTTATATCTGAGCTTGGTAGGTCTAAATTGAATTCCAATTGTTTCACTAGAAGGAGAATATATCTTAATATCTGAGGTCCAAGTTTTAGAATCATAAATGGAAAATTGAGCTCGTGGCGATTCTTACAAGTTTGCAAATGTGAGGTACAGTTCTAAGCAGTTTTATATGCAGATTTAGGAAGTGATTTTGGGATAATATTTGAAGGGGTATTTTATCATGTATCATCATTTAAAATATTCCAAGGGGACTGGTGTCTCCTTCTAGGAGGTGATGGAAAACTCAGAGAGTGGGTGCTTCCTTCAAGTTGGTGCTTGTAAAATCTTGAAACTAGTTAAGAAAAGTTTGTGTGGTTTTCTTCTAGTTGGGTTTCCACATAAAAATATGTGTGCAATGTGTATGATTTTATGTGATGATGAATGAAATGATTAATGGTTAATGTTAATGTAGTACTTGAAGGTTCAAATTTTTGAAATAACTTTATATTGATTCACCGCCCCCCCCCCCTCTCAGTATTCTTGAATATTCTAACAATTTGTGGGGGGGTTGTCTAATGGAAGGGAATTTGTAGAGTGCTAGAAGAAAGGAGTAGGTTAAAATGGGGAATATGTGGTGGAAATTTGTTTTACTATTGGGATTACTCTTGTCAAGGTTAGAGGTCAAAGACTTTCAACGATATAGGCCCCACACGAATCACCCATTTTCAGAAATTCAACCTGATAAGGAGTATGTTGAAATAGAGAGTGTTGCTCGGATCAAATCCAGTCTCAATGTTCTTAGCGTTCAAGGCGAAACTTATGAATGGGTGATAGTGAAATACAATCACCCTTCACTAGTATCAACTGATCATATTTCCATTTTTCTCAATCAAATTTCAATTCCTCAACTCGCACCCCAGAAAGTGGGTTGAATAAAGATCAGACCCCACTACTTTGCTTTGCACCTATAAAGTTATAATATGTGAATTATTCAATGGTTAACTACTCAAAGGTAGGAAAAGGATCATTGGAGCTTCGATTGATCAATCAACAAACTGAATTTTCCTTTGCATTGTTTGCAGGGGGACTATCTAATGGTGAGACTTATGAATGGGTGTCGGTGAAATACAATTTCCCTTCACCAACATCAACTAATTGGATTGTCATCTTTTCTCCGACAAATTTCAATTCCTCAATCTGCATGCAAGAAAGTGGGCCAAATAAATATCAGACCCCATTATTTTGATCTGCACCTATAAAATTCTAATATATGAATTATTCAACGATCAAATACTCAAAGACGGGAAAAGGAAGGACAAGGAAGGCATGAGAAATTAGAGAGAGATCATTCTTATAAGGTTTTCTCTTATTTCAAGTGAGATTTTTGATATTCATTATTTCATTTTCTGAGTTTCATGAAAGCTACATCCTCTTGTTGACAACATGATTATTCTAAAGGTGGAAAAGAAGAAAGGACTAATAAGCATATACTTTTGACATGCTTCAGAAGGTCATTCACTTAGTTTGGCAGTCTGTTTAGTTTGATTAGAATTTTTGAATTCATTTTCAGTTCTGATTAAGGCTATTTTGCAGAGTCAAGACTTGATGAGCTTGTGACTTGAATTGATCTAGTTTATTTCAGTCTTGGTATTTTTCTTTTAGACATTGGTTTTTTGTTTACATGATGTTAGATACCATTCTATACTTCTAAGTCTAATTCTAGTCCTTACCCTCATAGGGGTTTACAACAAGGGAATTTGGTTGTAACTCAGAAAAGTCATCATTAATAAAATTTGGTTTCTTCTCAATTGAGACTTGTGGTTACTGGTTTTCATATGTATATATTCTTTTTTTATTCATTTAAATTTTCATAAACTTTATACATAAACATTTTTTTACATTTTTTGTGTAAAAGAACACAACTTGATAGTAACAACAGGCCCTAGAACAATTTTGAGCAGGCTATAAACCCAGGGTAACATTCTCACCTATCTCACCTAGCCTAATGGGATTCCAAAATGCTTGAGTGAAGAGTTTCCATTCCTCTCATCAACACACAGCTTCAAGGAACTTCATCTACCATTTCCTTACAAACTACAAAGAGATATCGATTTTTGTAAAACTCAACTTCAGGATAGTTGAATATTGCTTCACATGTCTAGTTGGACCAATTCATATCATATGGCATGGCATTGTTAATGTGATTGCAGATATAGAATATTGTAGCAGCTTGACACTTATTTTCATAGTGGATTCTTAGAATCGAAATTCATGGTGCTAATGATTTTTCAGACTATTTGTTGTTCCTATCCAAACATGCAAGCATTACAACATGGTGGTTGGAAGCATTGTAGCAGTGCACAGAGTAATGGCACAACTTAAGACTCTAATGTAACTCACATTATTCTAAAGTGTGCCTAGCAAAACTCAAGACAAGGGTTTAAACGATGGAAGTAACAGGAAGGTATTACTTGTGGTTTCAGAAAGAGTTTCGTTGAGCTCCACAAAGGGGACATATACTTTGGAACAAAAATAATTATGACTCAAAGCAAGGATTACACAACCTTATGGCAAATCGATTCATGAGCTAGGTACTGTGCACAATAAAAATAATTGCTTTCACTATCATTTACGTAATGGATTCAATATTGTTTTCTTGCTAAGATGAATGCATACATTGATTGGCATACTTGTGCCCATGTTGCTTTCATGGTGATATTTATTCACTTGTGAAATTGATATGTATGATAGTGGTTGGAATTTAAAGGCATCTTGCACATGCAGGAAGATGTACCATGGGTTTTCATACAGTTTACTTGCGTTCAGAAAAGCATCATGTTCATGCAGGAATATTCTATATGTAATTCGAATATCAGTTGGAGAAGTGTATTCACTAGAGCTAGTGTTTTCCAATGGGGAGCCTTCATATTGTTTGTCCAGCAGGAGGATAGGATCGCTAACGATAACATGACTCGTTATATAGGCCGTGCAAGCTCAATTAAACGTTATCTTAGATATTTGGATCTAACAAAGGCAAGATGAAATACTTTGGTACGATTAAGCAGTGATACTTCCATCGAGAGAAATCATATTCTCGGTACAAGATTGGTTGTGATATGGCTGGAAAATATAGAGTTTCCTTAGACAATGATGCATTATAATTTGGTAAGTCATGATTTGGACCATTTCACTTCCCCGAAGGTGTACATAGGAAACCAGAAACAAATTTTAACAATCGACCAAATTCTTTCAAAAAAATATTAATGCCTCCACTTACATGCCTGGTATATTTTAAAGTTCCAGAGACTACTCATCTTACTAGTGATAGCACCTCTGGCATGGTTATAAAACCTATACTGGCTTGATTGTCTCATCAATTGCAATGGTACGTCAACAAATTCTGATCAAGCAACAGCAATGCACTGGACATATTCATGGACAGTCTCCTAAAACCATTATGGTTACGTTTCATGTTTCTCTATATGATATAGACTTCAATGATCAAATTCTTTTCTCTGTCACCAGCAAAACCATGTTTGGAATAGAATCAGTTGCATATCAGAAGGTCAGAGAATGAGCGGTGCTTTTCATCTGATTATTTGTGGTCGAATTACATTGAAAGATTATCATCAATCTTCACAACACAGCAATTTTGGGGAAATTAAGAGAATTTATGATAAGTGGCATTGCTAAAAGGTTAGTTTGTAAACATATAAGACGAAAATGTGTCAAGCATAAAAAAAAATCCAATCTTGGAAAAGTAAGATATTATTTCCATGAAATAAAAGTATGAGGGACAGCTGCCAAAGTGAACACCCTAAGGATAAAGATGAATTAAAATGTTTCTAATTCAATATTTTATTGTATCTTTCGAATTTGGTTATAGGAAAACAAACTGAAACTTAGCATTGGGAAAGGATAAAGGGCAACATTCAAGAGGCAGCTAGGGGGGGAATTTTGGCAGCAGACACAGTTGAAGCACTCAAAGCCCACATGGCCATGATGATTGCAAAGGATAAAAAAACCATCCAGTGGATTCTCCATCATTATTGCAAATTCAGTGTTTTCATCTTTGTTTATGTACTTTTCCTCTTGTTAATAAAAGACTCTTCTTTTCTATGTGACTATAACCTTTTGCATAATTTTCTTTAGCAATAAAGATTATTTGCAGGCTTGTTCTCTCTATGTTCTCTATGGTTGTACCTGAATATTATGTTAAGTTATAACGAGTGAATACATATTATTTTTCGCTTATCATTTTGATTGATTTTCAGGGTTTTGGGTGGAATATTATCTTTAAATGCTTTACAGTAGGTTCAATATTCAATACCACATGTTTGTGATAAAGATTGTTTGGCTCGGAAATCAGATTATTCAAAGTCTTACAGTGCTTACTAGATTGTTGGGTTTGGGTGAAGATTACCAATATGTTTTCATGAATGTTCTTGGTTTCATCTAAACATCCAATGTGATTTATCTTTTATCAGAAATACTAAAGACCAACATCTTATTTATTTATTTCTAATATTATGTTTTCCTTGGTGCCAAGGAATACCATGTCATTTCTGCTAGCATTTGAGGCTTTTCTTTTGTATCTTTTGTTCAATATTTTTATATATCTACATGTTGGATTAAGGTTCCCAAGGGAAAGGCCTCGATTTGATAGTTTATTAGAAGTTAGTTGTTTACTCTGACTAATATTAATTCTCTACCATTCCTCATATTATTAATCATTTAAATCAAACATTAAAGTTTATATGAAAATGTCGTTTTGAGGAAACTCTGAAAAACATATTTTTTTTTATAGTTTGAGGGTTTGCCCCCTCTGTTCCAAGAGCCATATTGAGGCCTAAAGTGGGGAGGATTTACTTGACCCTCATAGGGTGCCTTGGAATTGTTCCCTCACCGAGAACAACCTGGGGAACGACGCATTATTTATATATCAAACAACAAAACATGTTATTTCAAAATCTTACGGTTATTACGGTTATTGTTGGATTAATGAGAGGGGGGGTGAATCAGTAATGAGAAATTTATACCACTTATTAATCCTTTTAACCACAATGTTTATTCCTTTAAATTATTCAACCATGATAATATGTTTATCATCAATATATTAATGTATCATAAACATTGGCATCCATCATTGCATAATAAACAATAACAAACACATTCACACAATGCACAGTGCACCAATATTTACGTGGAAACCCAATATGGGAGAAAACCATGGAATTCTTTTCTTATATGTCAAGAATTACATTCAAGGAAACACCAACATCCAATACTCCAGCTCCAACTGGAAGAAGGCTCCACCCCCTAGTTTCTCAAGACACAAACTGAGGGAAGCTCCAACTCCCCAATTATCTGGCTACAACCAGAAGGATGCTACAACCCCCTATGTTCTTCAGCTACAACAACCTAATTCTCAGGCTCCAACCTGAAGGAAGCTCCAACTCCCTGATTCTACGGCACCAAACGGAAGGAGGCTAACACCCATTTTCCTTGCCCCATCCTGTTTCCCTGAAGTATAATTGTCAAATGATGAAACCACTACCACACTGTCATTGTGAGATATACCATTGTAAACCTATATCAATATGTGCCAAAAGCCTATAGCCAACCTATACCAAAATCTTGTAATCAATCTTGTACCACAAGTCAGCATGTACCCACAAATACCAACAAGTACGTGACATGTATATATTGCAGCCTGCGTATGTACGCGACCTGTCTATACTACATCCTGCATAAACCTTCATAAAGCTAGGGTTTTCACCTTTTCTAAAACTTCAAACACTTTTTTGCCTTTGTCACATCAACCTGCAACATGTCGTTGCATCTTATCTGTAGTTGTTCCCTGTGCATACATCATCTTATACATCCCTTAACCAAGTACATCTATGTCTCTCTAGTCATGTGCCATACATGTGTGTACAATCATGAACAATTGTAATAATCTCCACATGGACTAGGTATAAAACCCTTACTGATATGCAGCCTCACACCACACAAACAAATTCACAACCACTTCACAATCAAAACCCTCAACCATGTACAAATAATTACAAATTATGTATCAACACTTGAACCAACAAGATGAACCAATGAGTAATACCAACATACCAGTGTTGTATTTCTGTAGATCTAGCTCATACCATAAGTGTCATACAGCCAAAATCCTTTTTCGAGAAAAACCTCAAACTCCCATAACCATATCTCATGGATGCAAAAACATCCAACTACACATAAGAATATGACATACCTTTTGAATTTGTAGATATATCTGTTGTACCTGATCACTATAGACCTTCCTAGGAACTTGTTTTTAGACTCTGAGAATTTGGTACCTTCAACATCTCAAGATTTCATGGATTTTCCCAAATGTATAGGCCATGTTATACTTCTAGCCTATGTTCATACACACCCTTCTCCACTGCATCCCGCGTACACCTAAAAAACTAGGGTATTTTCAGTATTTCTGCAATTCTGAAACATCCATTGTCAACCCTTCTTGCTACTTCAGATGTATCAATGAGTACATGCAATAAACCTTACACAATAATAGATATTCAATGTGTTCAATAGGTTCTAATAGAATACCCTTTCTCCCTTATTTATACTCTCCAAGTAGATTCCTCTAGGGGTTACCTACTAACCAACTTAACCCAACTTCCTTCTCTTAGGGCTAAGCTACTTCTAACCACTTGTCTACTTATAACCATTTTATCTACAAATAGTAAACTCTCAACTTCTAGTTGCAACTAATTTATTTTTAATTATTTTCTTATTGCGACAACTTAACCCATTATTAACTCCTAGTTTCACCCACTTTGACTAGTCAACTTCTTCTAGGAGTTTCTAGAATAATTTGACTTCCTTGACCTTCTAGGGGCTTCTAGATAACTCAATAGGGTTCTCCAACTTCAGAAGGCCATAACTCTCTAATTGTAAGGAGTTATGTGGCGTTCCACATATCACCAGAAATGACATGCTATATACTATCCATCTAGAATAGTATTACCTGCAAATATACTTATCTTCATACCATTATACATCAAACAAACTATAATAGTCTTACCTGCAAATATGTTGATCTTCATACCATTATACATCAAACAAACTCGATTCCCTTAACCATATTGTTGGGGCTACTGGAATTCACTACCATACTTCTCCAAGGTTTGACATCAATCTCTAAGGGTTGACATCAATCTACAATATCACTCTCTAAGGGTTGACATCAATGACAACCAATAACTCAAACCAATTGTCCATCAACCTAGAATCCAACTGTCCAACAATATCCCCCTTTGGTATTGATGGCAACACAAACATTGATGGAAACACTTGGTCATGGAAACATTGTCATCTCTCCTCATCAATGTTTCTATCTCTCCCCCTTTGACATCAATGGAAAAGGGTATCTCCCTTTGGGGGATTCTCCCCCTGTCTTCATGCTTCTGATTACTTTCTCTCTTCCTTTGATAAAGGATTAACTTCTTCTGTAGATATGTCACTATACCTACTATAAAAAATCATGGTTGAGAAAATATATCTCCTTGTAGGTATGTATCCCTCTATCTTCTCTTCAAAATGTTGTGCAATCACTATGAACAATATACTATCACTGCAATCTGCTTCTTCCGTGGATGCTACTTCTCTACTAGAACATTGATCAATTGCTCAACAATATTGAATCAAGAATACCATGATCTATTATTCCTATGAAGATCATTGGACCTGTCCATGCAACATACATGCATCAACCTGTACCTCAAACTATTGGAGTTATTATACATTGGTGTTTCCTTGTGTTATCTACTGGCATATATGAAAAGAATCCAAGAATAATCATTCAAATATTCCTGAATCATTATTGTACATTATGATAATGTTCCTTTATCTCTGAACCACTCTTTGAACCAATCTATGAACCGGTCTCTTAATCCATGCTCTCATCCACTGTCATATCTCTATCCAAACATATTAAGTGTTCTTACGAATCCATCTCTATCCATACTGTCTATGACTCTATCGTACAAATGTCCACAATGTTGACCCATCTATCACTGTACTTCTGCTAACTGACTACTCTGAAACTGTCTACTCGAACTCTGCAAGCTGCTCAAAAGATGATTCGCTAATCTGTGTCAACTACTACACTAACTCCCCCTTTATAATATTCATATTACCTGGGATTAACTAAGTTGTATGGCTCAGAAAAATACCTGCTCTGATGCAGACTCATCTTCCTCTTCATCGGTATATACATCTTCCCTTTCATTCTCTTCCTTAATTTTGTCATCATCTTGAGTTTTGACATCTTCTTCATCTTCTACTTGAGTTCATACACTTTTATGTTTTCTTGTAAATTCATCATGATCTTGTGCTACTGCAAATCCTGAAAGTATGATTCCTTGGACATGTTCTTCATTTACCTTCTCCTCTTGTTTTTCACTTCTCCTCCAAAATTTCTTGTGTCTCTCAACAATATTTTCTTTCATGGGATGCCTTATCATTCTTCTGCAATTTCGACTTGTGTGTCCATAGTTGTGGCATTTGTAACAATCAATATTTTGTGGGGCCACATAATCATTTATTGCATGATTATTTCTTTCATAATCCCTGCAATCTACAACCTTATGTCCAAAATTAGTGCAATAAAAAAAATGACAATAAAATAAATTTATATACCTGGGAGTAAATTGTTTTCCTTGTGGTGTAGTCCTTCTCTAATTATGCCTTGGCTTATCAAGCTCTTATCTTTGGTTGTTTCTTTCATAATGATTGAAGCTTCCTTGCTGCTTGAATGTAGAGGGTCTTCTATATTCATTTCTTTCTGATTCTTGTTGACCATGATTCCTTCCTTTGAGAACTTTTGCATAGCTCTTTTGTTCTATTTCTTTCGTCATGTAGCTTGAACCTTTTGCAATCTTCATTTGGTTGTATCATAGTCCAAACCTGACATAGTATGGCCTTTGATTATTGATGTTCTTATCCAATGTCTTGGTTCTATCTTGTTGCATGTCCTTCTTTTGAAGATCTTTTCTTAGAGTGCTCACTTTTCCTTCCAACATTTCAATCATCTTCTCCTTCTATGCTAGTTGACCTCTGAGTATTTCTTCAATCCTTCTATCCTATTCTACCTGGACTTTCAACTTTGTAATTATCTAGTTTACTTCCTCTGAGTTGATATTTTGAGTTATGTTTAGTTATTTCTTGAGTAACTTGATTTTCTTTCTTCCTTTCCTTAGTTCTTCTAAGGCACTGATTAATTCTTTTCTACGATCGACATCGCCTTCCTCTTTTGAACTGTTAGAGTTTCTTGTTTGATTTTCCTTGGCCATAATAGTACCCTTTTTTAATCAATTTCGGTTTCATCGTCTTCACTAGATGAGGAACTGTCTTTTCTTTAGTATAGATTTTTCTCGAAGACTTTCTTTTTGTTCTTCTAGCTTCCCTTTTTATATCTATTTTCTTTCTTGCGCTCTTCCTCTTCATCACTATTTGAATTTCTAGCATAAGGACACTTATTTGAAAAATGAAAAATTTTACTGCAATTAAAACATTTCAACGGAAAATTACCTTTATATTTACATGTTCCCTTTTTCAACTTTCTTACGAAGTTTTCCATTTCTTCATCTTCTTCTGAATCATCATTGCAGCTACATTTTGAATTTGGTTTTTGCTTGTGAACTGACTTTGATTGTTGCCTGTTACTTTTCTTTGTCTTCTTAGATGTTTTAAATGTAGCTTCCTTTGTAACCAGATTGTCTTGTTCTATCCTCATCTCATAAGTTGTGAGTATCTCATGTAGCTCGTCCATGGTCATTGTATCTAGATCCACTCTTTCTTCTAGGGCTGAGATATTTGATTCAAATCTCATTGGTATAGATCTTAATGACTTTTTAACAAGGACCAGTTCCTTTATCTCATCTCCCAAGACTTTGATGTCATTTACTACCTCATCGGTGTGTACAAATTAGGCTTCTATGTTTTCATCTTTATTCATCGTTAATTGTTCGAACTTTACTCTGAAAATTTGAAGTTTGGATTCCTTAACCTTTTCATGTCCTTCATAGATAGTCTTCAACTTGTCCCACATCTCTTGGCAGATTCACAGTGCATGATTTTAGTAAATATCAATTCATATATGCAATTATGAATATTTTTCTTGGCTCTTGAATTATTTTCTATGATTTTCTTTCCATCATTGTCTGTTGGAGGAGTAGTTGGTGCTTTGTATCCATCCACAACTGATTTCCAAACATCGAATCCTTTTTCATGTATGTATGTTTGTATTTTCTTTCTCCAGAGTGCATATTTATCACCACTAAATTGTGGTATCCCAACTCTAGCGTGATCCATGATCTCCTTCCAGTGGTTAAACTGTTTTCCTGAAGGAACCAGGGGGGTGAATCAGTAATGAACAATTTATACCTCTTATTAATCCTTTTAACTACAATGTATATTCCTTTAACTTATTAAAACATGTTCATTTGTTTATCATCAATATAGTATTGTATCATAAACATTGATATCCATCAGTGCATAATAAACAATAACAAACACATCCACACAATGCACAATACACCAATATTTACATTGAAACCCAATATGGGAGAAAACCACAGAACGATTTTCTTATATGTCAGGAATTACATTCAAGGAAGCATCGACTTCCAATTCTCCAGCTCCAACTGGAAGGAGGATCCAACCCCCTAGTTTCTCAATCTGCAACCTGAGGGAAGCTCTAACACCCAAATTCTTTAGCTACAACCAAAAGGAGGATACAACCCCCTATGTTCTCCAGCTACAACTAGAAGGTGGATACAACCACCTATTTCTCAGGATCCAACCTGAAGGAAGCTCCAACTCCCTTATTCTCTAGCACCAACCGAAAGGAGGCTACAACCCCATTTCCTTTCCCTGTCATGTTGCCTTGGAGTATAAGTTTCAAATGATTAAACCACTGCTACATAGTCACGGTCAGATATACCACTATAAACCTGTATCAATCTGTGTCAACAAAATCTAACCAACCTGTACCAAAATCTTGTAATAAATCATGTACCAGAAGTCATTGTGTACCAACAAGTACGTGACATGTATATACTGCAGCTCGCGTATGTACGTGCCCTGTCTATACTACATATTTTGTATGTACACGACCTATCTATACTACAACCCTTGTACACCTTCAGAAATATAGGGTTTTCACCTTTTCTGAAACTTCAAAAACTTTGTTTCCTCTGTCACATCAACCTACAACCTGTCGATGTGTCTTATCTGTAGTTGCACCCTATGCATGCATCATCTTATACATCCCTTAACCAAGTGCATCTATGTCTCTCTAGTCATGTACCATACATGTGTGTACAATCATGAACAAGTGTAATAATATTCACATGGACTAGACATCAAACCCTTACTAATATGTGTTGGATTACTGAGAGGGGGGATGAATCAGTAATAGCGTAATTATAATCCTTTTTCTCCAAATAATCCAAGTGTTATGTCAATGTAGAATTATTATCCAATAATGAGAAATAAGAAATGAACAATCACACACATACACAATACACCAGTGTTTTACGTGGAAACCCAAATCGGGAGAAAACCACAGAATTCTTTTTCTTATATGTCTTGAAGAATTGCATTCATTGGAAGCACCAACTTCCTTTGTTTTCCAGCTGCAACTGGAAGGAGGCTCCAAACCCCTAGTTTCTCAGGCTACAACCTGAGGGAAGCTCCAACTCCCCAATTATCTGGCTACAACTAGAAGGAGGCTACAACCCCCTATGTTCTCTGGCTACAACCGGAAGGTGGCTACAACCACCTGTCCTTGCCCCGTCCAACTGCCCTGAAGTATAAGTAGAATGATGGAACCACTATCAACCTGTCACTGTGAGATATACTGCCATACAATTGTATCAACCTGTCCCACCGACCTGTATCCAATCTATACAACTGCCCTATAATCAATATGTACCTGAACTAAACATGTATCTATAAAATTACAACAGATATGCTACATGTAGTGATGCATCTCACGTATGTATGTTCCCTATATGTTATGCCACATGTGTATGTACATGCCCTATCTGTTATGCAGCCTACATATGCCTTATGAAATTAGGGTTTCCTTTCACTTGAAAACTTCTGACCCTCTGTAACTTCTTTCACATAGATATATAACCTGCCACTGTATCCAGACTATAATTGTACCCTGTGCATGCATCCTCATACATAACCTCTACTCAAGGAAAGTATGTCTCTCTCTAGTCATGTGCCATATAGGTATGTGTAATCATGAACAAGTATAATACCCCTCACATTATCTTAGCCATCAACCCCTTTCTGATATTAAACTTTTCAATACATCAATAAATACAAGATTTCAACCATGTACCATAAAAACTCTTAGCCATATGCCAACAAATACAAGATGTGCCTCAACAAGAAGTATCAATGATAAATATACCATCACTTTATTTCTGTATATCTGACTTATATAGAAGATCCCATGTAGAGAATAGTCTATCTAGGGAGAATCCTCAAATTTCCATTGTCATTCCTCATGCATACATCAAAATCCAACTATTCATAGAAATAAGACATACCTTTTGAACCAATGGATGGATCTGATGTATCTGAGCACTCTAGACCTTCCTGGGAGCTTGATATCAGAATATAGAAACTATGCACCTTCATCTTCTCAAGTTTCATGGCTTTATCAACATGTACTCACCCTATACATAGCCATCCTATGTACGTACTCACCCCATACACAAACATCCCATGTACATGTACGCACCCTATACACAACCAGCCCGCATACATACGCACCTGGAGTAAACCCCCTAACCCTCGAGTCGAGGTCCGTGCAGGATCGTTCAAAAACCTCCTCGAGCTGAAGTGACTCCTTTGATTACCTACTGAAACCTCAATATTTGATCCACAGGTCCTTCGTGAAATTCCACCTGCACAAGCATGAAACAGGCATGATCTTTCATCTACACACGACCCCAGCACGACCGCGACCTTTTCCCGAAATGGAATTTCGGGTCCCGGAACTCCTTGAGTCCTGATGTCGAGAGTCCTTGACTCCTCGATCTCCCAATCACCGAAATAGCAAAATGGCACTCATAGTAATTAGCCCCCTGGACCAAATCTTAGTCCACATGACCACTTCCCATATGACCGCAATCCCTTTTGGGGTTTTCTCGACGCAAAGCGTCTGGCTTCCTGTCCTCAAGACATTCAAAAAGCCAAATTCCGGAATGCCGAAAATACCTGTGTCCCGGCTTCCTTCTCCTTTCACAATTTTGTGTTTTCCGATGTCGAAATGCTCCGAACTTATATCTACGGAATCCCTAGAATGTCGAATCTTGAAATCTAAATATCAAGTGTGGCCACAGCCTCACTCTCCTCTATGTCGCATTTCGCGATTTCGGAGTTCTAATTGTCGAAATGTTTGATCCTTGGTCTTCGGAACTCCCGAAGTCCCGAACTCTGAAATGACCATGAATACCTTAGATCTCCATGACCCATGATTTTTCTCGACAGCTTCGGGTTTTCGCATTTCAAGATTTCCTAATGCAAGGCTCTTCTTCCTGTCCCTGCTCTCTAGGCTTCCCGGTATCTGAAATATCAAAGTGTCGATACAACATTTTCACTCCTGGCTGAGATCAACAGTTATGATCCACTCTTAAATCAACGACCTTGATCCTTTTAGGATTTTATGGGTCAAGAGTTTTGAACTCTTACCTCTCGCATTCCTGGTAGCCAAAATTCTGAAAGGTTTATTTTCGAGAAATTCCTCGATGTCCGGATCGCTACCACGTGTCCTCCCTGTTCTTTCAGAGTTTTCGGGGTTTCACGTTTTGGAACTTTGTGACCCCTATGACACTTATCCTCTGTTCTCTCGAATCCTCGGTATCTGAAATCCTAGTGGACTCCCCGATCTCCTCCACGTTTCCTCCATAGATGGATGGTCCAGATCGTTTCGGGACTTCGCCAGTAGCGAAGCTGAAAGACTTCTTCGTGCTCTGCTTCCTAATGTTCGAATCCTCAATATGAAGGATTTCACGACACCTATCCTTCTTAGATGGATGGCTCAGACACCTTCAGGACTTGGGGACCCATGAGTCCTAATCTTCGGTCCTTCGTCCTCTAAACCTCTGAATTCCCGAAGTCCAAAATCCCAATACCTCTACCCTGTCAGGACTTTTCGGATTCGTTGCTCTTGTGCATGAAGATTAAACCTCGTGTTTCTTTCGATATATTCGATGGCTATCGACTGTCTGAGCAAGATTTGATGGTCCATATCTTCTCTTCGACCTAATCTAGCAACAGTTTTGCTCTCCCCTGTTGAGTGTGTGCTTTCTTCCTGAACTTTGGAAGATTTCCCAAATTCCAAAGGCTTTGACCTTTGCTTCTTTCCTCTCTGAGCTCTACAACCCTTCAATAGGTCTCTACTGCGTATTCGAAGACGCTGTCCCTCCTGAGCTTTTGGGATTCTAAACTCTCCAAAGAGTTCCTTGGCCTCTGTGACTTCTATAGCTATGGCTCTGTGCATGAAAGAACTACTCCTCCTGAGCTTCTCTCCTTGAATCCTCAAAGGATTCTTCGACTTCTGCGCTCCTTGCAGAGTCTTTGCACGTACAAAGGTGTTATCTCTTCTGATATTTTCCTGTAGCTTCGACATCTAAGGGATTAACCCTTTTTCCTTCTCCTTCATATGGAGAATATGATGCCCTCCTAGCACTCTCTTGCTCAAGCAACTTCTTGCTGAGTCTACAGGGTGTTCAGCAACCCTGTGAAGATCCTTCCTTGGACTCTTCTTCTATTCCAGAACTCAAAAGAGTTCTTTCCTTCTATGCTCTATCTACACACTAACTCAATGCCCTCCTGGCAGAGTTTTCCCAGAGTTCTCTCAGTGACTCTGTTTTCTTCTTGAACTCGCAATGGAGTTCCTCCTCAATGCAACCCGTGCATCTACTTAATGCCCACCTAGCAGAGTTCTTGCAGAATCCCACAGGGATTTTGTCTTCCACTGTGTCTTCCTCTACACAGTCTTTCCTCCAAGGTGTTCAACAACCTTGAGGTCTCCCTCTGAGTCAATGATTTCAATTGGTGTTCCCTCCTAGCACATCCTTGTCCACATTCCGCGGAATTGGAAGTGCCCTCTATGCACTAGCTTTCAGAACCCTCAGTGTTATGTCACGCCCTCTTGGCATGAAGCCTCAAAGATCCCCAAACCTGAAATCAAAGAACCCACAAATAAAAGAACCTATCTATCCCTGCAAATGCACATATACAACATACATGCACAGCATAAATAAAACACACATAGACATTCACACAACACAGACAATATGCAGGAAAAATTGTTCTGGTTTGTATTAATATAAAATGCCTCCTTTACAAAGTGTTCTTGAGCTCGGACTTTGACAGAGTCTCGGCTCTTTCTCTCTACTCTCTTCTTTAACTCTTCTCTCTCTTTTCAAAATAAGATCCAAGATATTTTACATGAGGGGGCTCTTCGAGATTTTCCCTCCAAGCTACCTACTCTATTCAATTACATTGCATTCATAATTAAATGGTTGTCTAGTACAGATTGGATCTAGATCTCATCCTTACAACCATTAAATGCCCTTAACTCAAATTCAAAATATGAGAGGGTTGGTGCCTCTCTTCCTTGAATGCACTGACTGGGTTGGTTGGTTGGTGCATGGTTGGTCTGGGAGCGATGCTCCTGCATCATACTCCTCTATTGCAAAATTCATGAGCTCCTGCTCATGAGCTCTCCATCCTAGCTGTTGAAATTCTCCTAGATCCCAAACAAATCTTCGAAGCTATCTCTCTACTCCATCTCTTTGATGTTGTTGTTGTTTCTACTTTGTTGTTGCTCTGGCAGTCTCCCTTCTGCTCAGCTTCTCCTTGATGACCACTTCTGCTGATCTGACCATCAGTTTTCTGATCTCATCGATCACCTCATCCAGCTCCTGCAATGGTTGGATCTGTTCATGCAGTCTCCTCTGTTGCAAATTCTTTCTGCAAATGGGTAGATCATCATGATATCCCATTTTGTATTCTTCATCTCTTGTGGCCTTAACTTGTCACTCTACTGCAAATTTCATCTCTGCAGTCTCCTCTTGACTGATCTGTTGTTCAGCCATCATCTCTGATAGTGTTGTTGCTTGCATTCCTCTTGTTGGTATGTCTTTGGCTCCTTCCAGTTGTTCCTCAAACTGGAATCCTACTTCTTCTGCCTCCAACTTGACTTGTTGGATGTGCATGTTTTTCATTATTACCCTCTTCTCTAGGGCTTCAAATTCTTGATACAGATCAGCAAAATCTGTGATGTCTGCCTCCTCCTTGGCTTCTTCTGTTGCAAGCTCAAATGTTGTAGTCGTCTCCTTTTCAGCTTCCTGGTTGAAAATTTTGTGCCATTCCTCGGAATGCTCTTCTTCTTCTACTGCTTGGGAAGCCTCTAACATTTGCTCCAATGCTTCTTCATCCATGAAAGTATCTGTTGGCTGTCCTTTTGTTTTTGCTGCATCTACAACACGGGTTTTAGCCCCAACTGAGCTAAGTGGCAGGAATATTTCAATTCCTCCAATCATCAGAAGATTCCTCTAATCCTCCTTCTCCATCAGCTGCATCTACTGATATGAACTCAACTCTGAGTTCATCTTCTCTCCCTTGCCCTCCTGACAATATGGGATTTCCTTGCTGTCCTCTTGACAGTCTATGAGATCCCGCAGCGATCTCATCTCATTGCCCTCTTGGCAATGTGAAATTCCCCGGCTGTCCTCTTGACAGTCCTTGAGATCTTTAGTTGATCCCATATCATCCTCACTACTTAGGTTTCTCCCATTCTCTGGTTCACACACCTGAACCATTTTCTTCTCTGGTATGTTGAGGTTTTCAGCATGCCTCAACCATATTTTCAACAGCCTATGTTGTCTTTTGGCCATCAACTCTCTGACTGGCCATTTTACCTTCGTCTTCATGGGCCATTCATATACCCATATCGACTTAGCATTTTGTTGCATCCGCAATGCTAGCTCATCCATCATTTCCCTGATCTCGGCAAGTTCTTTATCCCTTGCAGTGTTCTCCTGTTGTTGATGGATCTTCTTTACACCACGTCCATGACCTTCAGTAGTCATTATGCCTGCTGTCTATCTGTCCTCTGTCTATCTGTCCTCCTGACAGATATACTGTTGTCACTCCGCAACCCTGAGTGCTTCCAGTATCCCCTACAGTCGACCAAATTATCTTCTTGACTGCTACGCACCTCCTAACAATCATCACAAAGTCCCAGTACTCTGCCTTCCTCTACCTATCTCTGCAAGCTGCCTCTGATACCAAACTGATGTGTACCAAAGTGGCCTTTTTCTTCTCTACCTCCCTCTGTCTGCAGTATACAAACAAAAAGTGGCTCTGATACCATAAATGGCACAAACCCCCTAACCCTCGAGTCAAGGTCCATGCAGGATCGTTAAAAAACCTCCTCGAGTCAAGGTCCGTGCAGGATCGTTAAAAAACCTCCTCGAGCCGAAGCGACTCCTTTGATTCCCTATTGGAAACTCAATATTTGATCCACAGGTCCTTCGTGAAATTCCACCTGCACAAGCATGAAACAGGCGCAAGATTTCATCTACACATAGCCCCAACACGACCGCGACCTTTTCCCGAAACAGAATTTCAGGTCCCGGAACTCCTTGAGTCTTGATGTCAAGAGTCCTTGACTCCTCGATCTCCCGATCACTGAAATATTGAAATGTCGAAATGCCGCTCACAATAATTAGCCCCCTGGGCCAAATCTTAGTCCATGTGACCACTTCCCATATGACCATAGTCCCTTTTGGGGTTTTATTGATGCAAAGCGTCCAGCTTCCTGTCCTCAATACTTTCAAAAAGTCGAATTTCGAAATGCTGAAAATACCTGTGTCCCGGATTCCTTCTCCTTTCACGATTTCGGGTTTTCCGATGCCGAAATTCTCCGACCTTATATCTACAGGATCCCCGGAATGTCGAATCCTGAAATCCCGATATCAAGTGTGGCCACAGCCTCACTCTCCTCTATGTCGCATTTCACGATTTCGGAGTTCTAATTGCCGAAATGTTTGATCCTTGGTCTTCGGAACTCCTGAAGTCCCGAACTCCGAAATGACCACAAATACCTCAGATCTTCGCGACCCGTGCTTTTCCTCAGCAGCTTCAGGTTTTCGCGTTTCAGGATTTCCTAATGCAAGGCTCTTCTTCCTGTCCCTACTCTCTAGGCTTCCTGGTATCTGAAATATCGAAGTGTCGATATAGCGTTTTCACTCCTGGCTGAGATCAACGGCTATGATCCACTCTCAAATCAACGACCTTGATCCTTTCGACATGACAAGAACTATGCATCTAGGATTGTTTCACTGAAAAATTCACTATCCTTCATCTCATTATTCCATAATTAAGAATGGGTTCTCTCACTCCACAAAGTGTCTTCCCGTGAGGCCTTTCACCATAAGGGGACCACTTTGGAGTTCATCCATCTTTACTTATTATCAACCATGACAAGACAATAATGAGTCATATTTACATCAAACAATCTTGGGTTCATTACCCAAACCTTTGTGTTATGGGGATTTCTTCAAGGATTGACATCAATGACAACCAACTTTAATCAACAATCTCCCCCTTTGGAATTGATGGAAAAACTCGGATGCAATACTGAAATTACATCACTCGTGCTCCCCATGGAACCACACCTCTATCCTCTGTATCTGATAAATCTGCTCCCCCTGGAACCATGCCTCCATCCTCTACATTTGATAAATCTTCTCCCCCTGGAACCATGCCTCCATCCTCTACATCTGATAAATATACTCCCCCTGGAACCATGCCTATGTTCTTTGTCTCTTTCCTCTGCATCTGATAAATCTCTCCCCCTTTTTCATGAATGGCAAAGGTATATTTCCATCCGGGGTTTCTCCCCCTGACTAAACTGTCCTATTATGGTGTTTCCTCATGTAAATCTAACACATATAAGATAAGCATTCAAAACACATTCATTTTGGAGTTGAAATAACTCCAAGTCTCTGGCGAAGATATTCAAAGGATTCCTGTGGAAGTGGTTTTGTTAAGATGTATGCCACTTGTTCTTTTGTGCCCACATACTCAACTCTAATGTTCTTTTCTACAACCTGCTCCTGTAGAAAGTGATACTTGATTGGAATGTGCTTCATCTTGGAGTGCATCATCGAGTTCTTCGATGTATTGATGGCACTTGTATTATCATAATAGATTGGAATGGGCTCATCATACTCAACCTGTATATCTATCAGAGTTTGTTTCATCCAAAGAACTTGTGTACAACATGATGTTGTTGCAATATACTCGGCCTCGGCTGTAGATAAAGATATTGATGATTGTTTCTTGCTTAGCCATGATACCAAACACTCACCTAAGTAGAACGTTGATCTACTAGTGCTTCATCGATCATCAATAAAACCTGCCCAATCCGCATCTGTGTAGGCAATAAGTGATAGATATTTTCCTTTTGAATACCATAATCGAAACTCTTTTGTTCCTTTGAGATATCTGAAAATCCTCTTTACTACTAATACATGTGATTCATTTGGTGTTGCTTGAAATCATGCCACTTGTCCAACTTCCTGCATTACATCTGGTCTAGATGTTGTCACATATAGTAGGCTGCCAATCATCGACCTGTATTGCCTCTGATCTGTAGACTTCGAATCATCATCTTTTCTCAACTTACAACTAGTTTGCATGGGAGTGATAACTGTTTTGCAATCTTCCATTATGAGCCTCTTTATCATTTCTCTGATATACTTGGTTTGAGAAATAAAAATTCCTTGGTTGATTTGACATATCTAAAGTCCCAGAAAGAAGGATAGTTCTCCAAGTAATGACATTTCAAATTCATTATGCATATCTTTTGCAAATTTCTGGCTTAACATGTCATCATCACTACCAAAAATAATATCATCAACATAAACTTCAATTAATAAAATATTACCTTGACTTACCTTGATGTAGAGGTTGTTCTTTGCACTTCCTTTTCTGAACCCTGGCTGCTGCAGATACTTATCTAGTCTTGAGTACCATGCTTTAGGAGCCTGTTTTAGACCATACAAGGCCTTCTTTAATTTACACACATAATCTGTGTTCTCTGACAATTGAAATACTTCTGGTTGTTCAATGTAGACTTATTCTTCAAGTTCCCCATTCAGAAAAGTTGATTTTATGTCCATCTGATATACTTTAACATTTTTAGAGCATGCATAAGCTAAAAGCAAATGGATTGCTTCCATTCTGGCAAGTGGGGAAAATGTCTCTTCAAAGTCGATTCCTTCAATCTGTGCATATCCTTTCCATACCAATATATCTTTGTTCCTTGCAATTTTTCCATCTTCATTCAATTGATTCCTGAAAACCCATTTTGTGTCGATCACATTCTTATTCTTTGGTCTTGGAACTAATTTCCAAGTGTCATTTTTCTCTTTTTGATCCAATTCTTCATCGATGGCCTTATTCCAAACTTCATCCTTGTTGGCTTCTTCAAAACAGTTTGGTTCAATTGTATATAAGAGTGTCAGGTGTGTTTTTTCTGGTGAAGGGATTCTTCTTCTAGTCTCAACTCCTCCATCTTTGTTCCCGATAATTTGATCTGAAGGATGATTCTTCTGTACTTATTTACTGGGTGTCTTTGGAGACACTTGTTGAAATCGCTCTTCTTCTTTTGTTGGATTCTCTTCATCTTCCTCTTCTACTTTTTTTTCATCTTCTTCTTCGAAAATTTGTTCCATTGATTTGTTTTCTTCTTCCTTTGATTCTAGTCTACCTGTTTCATCAATTGTTACGTTGATGCTTTCCACAACTTTGTTTAATCTTAGATTGTAACACTTTTATGCTTTCCTTGTACTTGAGTAACCAACAAGTATTCCTTCATCAACACGAGAGTCAAACTTTCTCGTTCTGCCATCTTCTCTTTTGATGTAGCATTTGCTTCCAAAAACTATGAAGTGCTTCACATTTGTTGGTCTTCCTTTCCATAGCTAGTAGGGATTTTTATCAGTGTTGTTTCTGAGCATTACTCTGTTTTGAATGTTAACTATTGTATGCACTGCCTATGTCCAAAATATATCTGTCAATTTGGAATCCATTTTCATTGTTCGAGCCATTTCCTGCACTGTCCTTTTCTTTCTTTCAACAACTCCATTCTATTGACGTGTCCTAGCAACGGAGAATTGTCTTTTTATTCCATGATTGTTGCAGTAGTCCATAAATTCCTTTGAAGTGAACTCTCCTCCATTATCTGATATCAAGAATTTGATTCTTGAATCCATCTCATTTTCAACCATTTCCTTGTAGATCTTGAAGTTTTCAAAAGCTTTTGACTTGTTCTTGAGAAAGCAAACTGCAGTCATTCTTGTATAATCATCAACTAATAACATAAAGTATCTCTCACCTTTTAAGCCCTTTGTTGTAGTTGGTCCAACTATATCAGTATGCACAATTTCCAGTGGTCTTGTTGTTGAATATTCCTTTGATTTGAACATGGTCTTTGTTTTCTTTCCTTGTTGACATCCTTGCATAAAGTGTTGGTTGGTTTCGTGATCTGGGGAATTTATCTGACTGCTTCTCTTTTGTTGACTTTGACAAGGTTATCAAAGTGCATGTGACCCATTATTTTGTGCCATAGCTAACTTTCATCTTCCTTTCCTAGACAACACTTTTAATTTCCAATTTCACTTAACACATATATTTTGTTTGAAGTTCTTGCAGTTGTACCGACCAATTTCCCTGAACCTTCTCTTCTTTTCTCACACTTTTGTGAAACAAAAGTAACTTATGACCTTGGTCACACATTTGACTCACACTTAGAAGATTATGTTTCATATCTTCTACTAGTAGAACATTTTGTGCCTTTTCATTCTTTTTCCCAATTCAGACGGTGCCTTCTCCAATGATTTTGGTTGAATTGTCATTTACGAAGGAGACTGGTCCATTTCATTCCTTTCGCAATGTAAGAAAATTGTCTCTATCACCTGTAATGTGTTTTGAACACCAATTGTCAACATACCAACCTTGTTTCTTCTGCTTAGATTGTAGAGCGACTGTGCATTATTCATTTCTATACTGATCTTGCGTTCTTATCCATGTCGTTTTCTGAGGTTCTTGTCTGTGATTGTTGTTATTCTATTGAGGTTCTTTAGGAGGGACTGACATTATGTAATCTTTGGCCATGTGTCCAAAATTGTTACATTTGTAACATTCCACTTCAGTGCTCAAGGATTCAAACTTGTTGTAACTTCTTCTTTGTGTTTCACTAGGTATTCTTGAATAACTCCTTTGTGTTTGACTCTCAAAGTTGTTATTGTTCCTATTGTTAGCTCTGCAATTTACAGCTTTATGTCCAAAATTATTACATGCATAACATAAAACAAAAAATATAGTTTGATACCTGAGAGTTGAAGATCTTCTGAAAGGAGGTGCTCTTATGAATCATTCTTCTTCTTGAGGCCTGTCTGTCTGTTGTTGATTCTGAAATATGAATCTTCTTGGTGGAGGAGTGTCTCTGTAATATTCCTTGTATATCCTCATATCCCTTTTGATTGTTTCTGCATAGATTTTTGGATTTGTTTCTTTCTTTGTTGTTTTGGAGCTTGATCCTTTTTATGTCTGATTGTATCCAAGTCCAGACTTGTCAAGGTGAGATTTTTCACTATTGATAATGTCATCCAGAATTTTTGAGCTATTCTGCATATTTTTGTTTTGAATATCCTTTCTTAGTGTGACAATCTCTGCTTCCAAGTTTCCAATGATCTTTTCCTTTTATTCCAGTTGTTCTTTGAGTGCTTCTTCAATTATTTTATCTTATTCTATTTGAACCTTCAATTTTGTGATCATTTGTTCTAGTTTTCAAGTGTCCTTTTTCCTGTCTAGTTCTGTTTGTAGTTTCTTGTTTTTCTTCTTTTCTCTTCTGATAACTTCTGTGGCACACATTAATTATTCTCAATAGTCAACTTCTACCTCTTTAATTCCGTCTTCAACTTCTTCATATCCTTCTTCAGCTTCTTCATATTCTTCTTCGGAGTCTTCTTTGTTAGAATCTTTTACTGCCATGAATAGAACTCTTCCTATCTCACTGTCATTGATTTCATCTTCATCTGATGATGAGATGTCTTCTTTGATGCATAAGCTTTTCTTGAAATATTTCTTTGTAGTGCTTTTTCCTTTATATGTGTGTTTGCCTTTTGAGTAACCTTCATCATTTCTCTTTTTCTTATGAGGACATTTGTTACAAAATGACCAATACCATCATAATTAAAACAAATTAAAGGAAGCTTACCTCTATACCTACCATTGGTTTCCTTGTTCAGTCTTTTGACGAAGTTGGCCACTTCTTCATCATCTTCCGAGACGTCGTTGTTGTTGTTATATTCTTCTTGTTCCTTTTTCTTTTGCTTTGATCTTTTGGATGCTTTGAAGGCTACTTATTTTACATCTGGATTTTCTTGTTCAGATCTCATTTCATATGTTGTGAAGGTTCCATGCAGTTCATCCATGCTTATTGAGTTTAGATCCGATCTTTCTTCTAGTGTTGATATCTTAAGGTTGAATCTCATAGGAAGAGATCTTAGTACTTTTTGAACAATTACATATTCTTCGATTTTTTATCCCAGTCCTATGATTTCATTCACTGTTTCATCGACTCGTAAGAAGTAGACTGCAATATTCTCATCTTCCTTCATTTTTAGTTTGCTCGAACTGACCTCTGCAAGTTTGAAGCTTTGTTGCTTTGAATTTTGTATCTCATTCATAAATATTTCGAATCTTGTGCCAAATCTCTTTAGCAGATTTACAATGTGCAACTTTGGTGAATACTGTATCACTGAGACCATTCAAAAATGCATTTGTAGCTTTGGAATTATTTTCACCCAGTTTCATTGCTTTGTCATTTGTTGGTGGAACTATTGGTGTTGTGTATCCATCTACAATTGATTGCCAAACTTGAAATCCCTGTGCATGTGTATATGTCTTCATCCTTATGCTCCAAAAAGCATACTTTTGTCCATCAAACTGTGGTATTCCATTTTTATACAAGTTGGTACTTTCCATGATCTACCTTTCATTGGTTAAACTGATTTCTGAAGGAACCTACTCTGATACCAATTGTTGAATTACTGAGAGGGGGGGTGAATTAGTAATAGCGTAATTATAATCCTTTTTCTCCAAATAATCCAAGTGTTATATCAATGTAGAATTATTATCCAATAATGAGAAATAAGAAATGAACAATCACACACATACACAATACACCAGTGTTTTACGTGGAAACCCAAATCGGGAGAAAACCGCGGAATGCTTTTTCTTATATGTCTTGAAAAATTACATTCATTGGAAGCACCAACTTCCTTTGTTTTCCAGCTGCAACTAGAAGGAGGCTCCAACCCCCTAGTTTCTCCAGCTACAACCTGATGGAAGCTCCAACTCCCCAATTCTCTGGCTACATCTAGAAGGAGGCTACAACCCCCTATGTTCTCCGACTACAACCGGAAGGTGGCTACAACCACTTGTCCTTGCACTGTTCGACCGCCCTGAAGTATAAGTAGAATGATGGAACCACTATCTGTTAGGATATTTAGACACTTAGGAGTTAGCTAAGATCTACTTGGTCTAATATGTCGTTAGGTAAAAGTGTGTTTCTTTAGTATGCATTAGTATGCATTTGTAGTTAGGCAATCCGACGGTCACGATATGTTCCCGACATAGAGTGATCCGACGATTCAGACTCTCCTTGATCTTAACGGCCATTGATCCGTGGCTTAACACCCGATTGGTCCATGATCTCTATTTAAAGAGCATGGAGGGTCATTTGCCGATGATCGATTATGAGAAAATCTCTTGTAAAATC
>JZKD02S1135143.1:0-12897 GCA_000966675.3 Picea glauca | reverse complement strand
CTAAGTGAAATGTGATGAAGTGGCGTTGTCTGGCCTGTTGGTGGTCGGGGACGTTACAAAGTGGTATCAGAGCCATGGTTTCGACACTGAGCCTGGATGGGCCATGTTAGTGAAAGTTGAAGCAAGGCTTCGAAAAAGAATTGTTGTCTAAATGGACGAAATTCAAGTTCAGAGCCATGGTTTCCACACGGAACCTGGATGGGCAATGAACGAGAAATTTGAAGTAAAGAGTCCAAAGAACCTTTATGTACCGAGTACCAGTAGGGCATGGGAAGAACACTTGGACTACGTTCGTAAACACAAGAGGTGTAGCAAGTTTAAGAAATGGCCACAGAGAATGAGATCACAACTTTCATGATGATTGAGTCGTAAGATATGTTCGGGAGAAGGAGAATCCTTCACAGACGTCATATCTAGAGAAAGGTGTAGAAGGATTAACCTGCAAGTCCTTCGGAATTCGCGACATTGGAAAGGTTTATGGGTTATAAGGGAAAAAGGGGAAAAGAACGAAGTTCTGAAGTTCCAAAAAGGATTTACACCGTAGATCCGGGGAGGGAAAAGTATTGATCGTTGGATCAATCGAAAATAGATCCGAGTCGTCAGATCTACGCACAAGTGGTTGTGAGCCTTATATCTCACAGCGGTTCATAAATTAAAAGTTCGGTGATTGGAAGAATTGGAGTGTGCTAGTGCACAAAAATGTCGAAGCCCAAAATACCAAAGCAAAGAGCAAAAGTGGCATGGTAGGATGACGTCGCCAGTGGTGATGTGGACTTTTGATAGACATGTCACGTGCCACCACCTTTGTTGGTGACAATTGTACTATGTGGACCACAGAAGGTTAAGAAGTTCGAAAGTTCGACGTTAAGAAGATTTAGGGGTGAAGGGTGTAAAATCTTCCGAAGTCCCAGAGTTTTGAAGCCCCGGAACCCTGAAGTGACGTGGCTTGCTGACGTCACTCGAAATGATGTGGACACATGGGATGTGTGCCATGTGTCAGAGATTTAAGAATCGTTGGATGATTGAAATGCCCGATAGAATGTGACACATGTCACCCGTCTAAGTGGGCCACGTGTCCGCTTCTAATATTTCTCCACGTGGGCCTCCCCTCGAGCATGGATGGTGTGTCCCTGATGATCATAGTGGATCAGTTTGTGAAGTCTGAAGACTTGACACTCTAGAAGAATGGTTCATAATGGAACGGAAGGAAGAATTTTCTTAAGTTTCATACTGCAGAGGTAGCATGACATAATGACGTCACCTAGGGTGACGTGGAAGTGTGCAGAGACTCGCGTTCATGAGTTTTGGGTTGTGCAAAGGTGATCCTCCAAATCCCAGATCTCGAAGTTTCAGATCCCCAAATAAGCGCCCAAACCATTAATATTGGATCACAGTTGTGGTCACATGTGAACCAAGGGTGGAAGAAAAGGGAGTAACGCCCGAAAATTGTTGCAGAACAGAACTGGGCTTAGCGATTAAAGCCCGAGGTGTTCTTGATCAACTAAGACCCGTTGAAAATGGAATCTGATATTGCTTTTATTGAATCAGATTGGTTTACTCGGTGAAATTCTTAAAGTCTATTAGCCTGACAAAAATTCGGTTGACTGCACTTTTTGCAGAATTAAAAATCAACGGAGTCAAACTGAATCGTGCCACAGTGCAGAGAAATGGAGGAGGTAGGAGATGCTTTCAGTTCAGAGAATGAAGCTAGAGGGATGGATGTCTATTTTGGAGTTGAAGGATTGAACTCCAATGAGCATGGAGAAGAAATAGATAAAGAAGAGAACATGAAGAAAATCATTAAAAAAAGCTGCAGAAATATGCACAAACTCACCGAGTAGATAACGAAAATCTCATGAAATCCAGGGAGCAACAGGGAGAATTCAACGTGAATTTGATGCCGAGCCTGGAAAGATAGAAAATAAATTTGATAAGGAGAGTGGCTCAAGCAAATCAGGAAGTCACGGAAGAACAAAAAGTGATAGTAGACATCACCAACACTCTCCAAGACATTCCAATAAGAGAGCACGCAATAGCCCAAGTACATCCCCTGTTAGGAAGAATAAGAGGTCTGGGGAGGATGAGCTACGAGGGGAAATGAACAAAATCAAACCTCCTATGTTTGATGGGGAGAACAAGAAGGATGAAGATGTAGAGACATGGTTGTTTGGCATGAGAAAGTATTTTCAATTGCATAATTACTCTTCTCATGCAAGGGGAAGAATTGTTATCTATCAACTCAAAGGTAAGGCATCCATGTGGAGGGATCAACTTGTGCAGGTGCAGCACATTAAGGAGAAAAATGTGGTGGGATTAGCCAGGTGAGCACAAGGGAAGCTTTGAACATCTTACCTTTAGGTTCTTATGATTGTTTAATTGGTATGGACTGGTTGGACCAACACCGTGCCATTTTAGACTGTCATAACAAGGCATTCACTTGCTTGGATGAGGTAGGTAATTGAAGAGCAGTCCAAGGAATTCCCAGGGCAGTTGCCATTAGAGAAATTTCAGCAATGCAACTGAAGAAATTCTACAAGAAAGGCTGTCAAATATTTGGAGCTCATATGGAGGAAGCATGTAAGGATAAGGTGCCAAATCTAGAGGTTCATGTAGTCCTAGAATATTTTGAAGATGTGTTCAGGGAGGTACTAGGACTACTTCCAAAGAGAAATATTAATTTTTCCATTAATTTGATGCCTAGAGCGGCTCTAGTATCAAAGACTCCATACAGAATGAGCACACCAGAACTGAAGGAGTTKCAAATGCAGCTTGAAGAACTTATGAAGAAGGGGTATATACACCCAAGTGTGTCACCTTGGGGTGCCCCAGTCTTGTTCGTAAAGAAGAAATATGGAACAATGAGTTTGTGCATTGATTTCAGATARTTGAACAAAGTAACTATAAAGAAGAATTTTCCTCTGCCAATGATTAATTATCTCTTTGATCAATTGAAGGACACAAGGATATTTTCGAAGATAGATCTCGGGTCAAGATGCCATCRGATAAGGATTAAAGAGGAAKATATCAAGAAGACTTCCTTCAAGACAAGGTATGGTAATTATGAGTTCACAGTGGTGCCATTTGGGTTATCAAATGCACCCGTTGTTTTTATGTGCTTAATGAATGGTGTTTTTYGGGAATATTTAGACAAGTTTGTCATTGTTTTTCTAGATGACATTCTTATATATTCCAATTTGGAAGAATATAATGAACATCATTTGAGGATGGTGTCGCAAGTGCTAAGAGAGCATTAGTTGTATGCCAAATTGAGCAAGTGCTCATTTTAACAAAACCAAATTCATTACTTGGGGAATATTATTTCAAAGGATGGGATAGCAGTGGATCTCGAGAATATTGATGCCATTAGAGAATGGTCAGTGCCCAAGAATTTGATAGAAGTCAGATCCTTTATGGGTCTATCTAGCTACTATAGAATGTTAATTGCAGGGTTTTTGAGAATAGATCACTCCATCACTTCCTTGCAAAGGAAGGGGAAGAAATTTCTATGAACAGAAGAATGTGAAAGGAGCTTTCGGCAATCGAAGCAGTTTTTAACCAGTGCTCCAATTATGAAGATTGCATATCCTAATGAAGATTTCATGGTTTTCACAGACGCATGTAAAGAAGGACTTGGAGGAGTCCTCAGCCAGAATGGGTTTGTAATATGTTATGAGTCCAGAAAATTGAAAGAGCATGAAAGCCTCTATGCCACTCACGATTTTGAGTTGGCAGCCATTGTACACGCTCTAAAGAAATGAAGACATTACCTCATGGGATAGAGGTTTGAGATCAAGATAGACCATCATGGACTGAATTAATAGTTTGATCAACCTACATTAAATGTCAGGCAGAGCAAATGGTTGGAATTCCTTTGTGAATATAACTTTGATATCAAGCACATCAAAGGAAAGGAGAACAAAGTGGTTGATGCACTCGGCAAGAGAGTGCATGAGTTGCATGCTACAACCATCAGCATGTATCAGACTGATCTTCAAGGCAAAATCTCTGAGATTTCAAAAGTTGATTCGCAGTACATGGAATTGGTAGCAAAATTGTAGCAGGGTAAAATGCAGCAAAAAGTTGAGGAGTATGAATTGGGAATTGATGGAATTCTCCGGTATAGAAAAAGAGTTTATGTACCCAACTCTTTTGAATTAAAGAGTGTGATTTTAAAAGAAATGCACAATGTACCTTATACAGGGCACCCAGGATATCGAAAAACAATTTCAGTAGTCAAAAGCCAATATTATTGACCAGACATGAAGAGGGAGATTGTTGATTTTATTGCTAGATGTTTGGAATGTCAAAAGGTAAAGGTTGAGCATAGACACCCAGCTGGTTTAATACAACCATTACCCATTCTTGAGTGGAAATGGGAAGTGGTAACAATGGATTTCATCATGGGATTTCCCAAAACGATCACGCAACATGATGCAATCATGGTAGTGGTGGACAAGCTTACTAAAGCTTCCCATTTCATTCCTATGAAGACTACTCATAAGGCGACTAATGTTGTTGATATTTATATGAGGGAAGTAGCACGCTTGCATGGGATACCGAAGACAATTGTGTCTGATAGAGACCCAAATTTTATGTCCAAATTCTGGAAGAGGTTATTCAAAGGGTTTGGAACGAATCTAAACTTCATCACTACTTATCATCCTGAGTCTAATGGGCAGACAGAGAGGGTGAACCAAGTGATAGAATATATGCTAAGAATGTATGTGATGGGAAAACCATCTAAATGGGAATATTATCCACACTTGGTAGAATTTTCCTACAACAATGGGTATCAAGCATCCATGAGGATGAGCCCATTTGAAGCACTTTATGGTAGAAAGTGCAACACCCTAGTAAGTTGGGACAACCCAGCTGATAGGGTAGTGGTTGGGCCAGAGTTGCTCAAGGAAATGGAAGAACAAATGTTGAATATTAAGCAGAATTTGAAGGTTGCCCAAGACAGGCAGAAAATTTATGCTGATAAAAACATGACTCACAGAGAATTTAATGTAGGGCATCATGTATTCCTAAGAGTGAAGGCCAACAAAAGCTTCCTAAAGTTCATAAATTATTCAAAATTGGCATCTCGTTATTGTGGACCGTTTGAAATCCTAGATATGATTGGTCTGGTAGCATATAGGCTTGCATTGCCTGCATGCATGTCTGTACATAATGTATTTCATGTGTCATTTCTTAAGAAATATGTACCTGATGCTAATCATGTTATTGATTGGAATGTGATTCAGGTGGAGCAGGAAAGCGTTTTTCAGGTGCATCTGATGCCTATATTGGACCGGAAAATAAAGCAGCTCCAGAATCGAGCCATAGGGATTGTAAAAGTCCAGTGGACCTGGTACGGTCCTGAGGATGCAACATGGGAGCATGAAGATTCTATGTGGGCAGAATACCCGCATATTTTTTTAGATTTTGGAAATCTTGTTGTTGTTGTGTAAGTAAGTTGCGCTGAGGACAATGCAAAAATAAGGGGAAGGGATTTTAACACCCCAAGTCCGAGCCCCTGATGAATTTTAACTATGTTTATAGGATGGTGAGCCAAGTTTTTATAAGCTAAAGACTATATGTTATTAGGCTGGAGAACCTAGATGCTTAAGGCCATGAGCCTGATTTTTGTATATGTAAATTCACATATCATTAAGAAAATTACACTGTTGCATGTAGACCGACCACGAAGAAAGAGTTATGGGGAACTAAATTCCACTTGGTAGGGTAAGGGAGGGGGCTAAGTGTCTAGGCCTAGGGGCTAAGCTAGAGGGCTTACCTCTAAGGGAATAATATTTTATTATTATTTTCTAAAGGCTAAGGTAGACATGATCGAAGTTGTCCTAAGTTCCTAGAAAGGGAACGAGTGCTAAGTGGAACTCGTGCGGCTTCAGGAAGACATGTGTCAACCTGGGCGCATGTAGTTTATAGTTGGGAAAGCCANGTGATTTTAAAAGAAATGCACAATGTACCTTATACAGGGCACCCGGGATATCGAAAAACAATTTCAGTAGTCAAAAGCCAATATTATTGACCAGACATGAAGAGGGAGATTGTTGTGTTTATTTCTAGATGTTTGGAATGTCAAAAGGTAAAGGTTGAGCATAGACACCCAGCTAGTTTAATACAACCATTACCCATTCTTGGGTGGAAATGGGAAGTGGTAACAATGGATTTCATCATGGGATTTCCCAAAACGATCAAGCAACATGATGCAATCATGGTAGTGGTGGACAAGCTTACTAAAGCTTCCCATTTCATTCCTATGAAGACTAATCATAAGGCGACTAATGTTGTTGATATTTATATGAGGGAAGTAGCACGCTTGCATGGCATACCGAAGACAATTGTGTCTTATAGAGACCCAAATTTTATGTCCAAATTCTGGAAGAGATTATTCAAAGGGTTTGGAACGAAACTGAACTTCATCACTACTTATCATCCTGAGTCTAATGGGCAGACAGAGAGGGTGAACCAAGTGATAGAATATATGCTAAGAATGTATGTGATGGGAAAACCATCTAAATGGGAATATTATCCACACTTGGTAGAATTTTCCTACAACAATGGGTATCAAGCATCCATGAGGATGAGCCCATTTGAAGCACTTTATGGTAGAAAGTGCAACACCCTAGTAAGTTGGGACAACCCAGCTGATAGGGTAGTGGTTGGGCCAGAGTTGCTCAAGGAAATGGAAGAACAAATGTTGAATATTAAGCAGAATTTGAAGGTTGCCCAAGACAGGCAGAAAATTTATGCTGATAAAAACATGACTCACAGAGAATTTAATGTAGGGCATCATGTATTCCTAAGAGTGAAGGCCAACAAAAGCTTCCTAAAGTTCATAAATTATTCAAAATTGGCATCTCGTTATTGTGGACCGTTTGAAATCCTAGATATGATTGGTCTGGTAGCATATAGGCTTGCATTGCCTGCATGCATGTCTGTACATAATGTATTTCATGTGTCATTTCTTAAGAAATATGTACCTGATGCTAATCATGTTATTGATTGGAATGTGATTCAGGTGGAGCAGGAAAGCGTTTTTCAGGTGCATCTGATGCCTATATTGGACCGGAAAATAAAGCAGCTCCAGAATCGAGCCATAGGGATTGTAAAAGTCCAGTGGACCTGGTACGGTCCTGAGGATGCAACATGGGAGCATGAAGATTCTATGTGGGCAGAATACCCGCATATTTTTTTAGATTTTGGAAATCTTGTTGTTGTTGTGTAAGTAAGTTGCGCTGAGGACAATGCAAAAATAAGGGGAAGGGATTTTAACACCCCAAGTCCGAGCCCCTGATGAATTTTAACTATGTTTATAGGATGGTGAGCCAAGTTTTTATAAGCTAAAGACTATATGTTATTAGGCTGGAGAACCTAGATGCTTAAGGCCATGAGCCTGATTTTTGTATATGTAAATTCACATATCATTAAGAAAATTACACTGTTGCATGTAGACCGACCACGAAGAAAGAGTTATGGGGAACTAAATTCCACTTGGTAGGGTAAGGGAGGGGGCTAAGTGTCTAGGCCTAGGGGCTAAGCTAGAGGGCTTACCTCTAAGGGAATAATATTTTATTATTATTTTCTAAAGGCTAAGGTAGACATGATCGAAGTTGTCCTAAGTTCCTAGAAAGGGAACGAGTGCTAAGTGGAACTCGTGCGGCTTCAGGAAGACATGTGTCAACCTGGGCGCATGTAGTTTATAGTTGGGAAAGCCAGCTCGTTGGGGGGTTCCTCCTAACCATTCTCGCAACCTTCATCTACTCGTCGTTCTGTTTGCTACCCGAATGACCATTGAGTCACGAAACGATCCATTATCTCCATCGATGACCTTTGAACAAGCACACACCATGGAAACCTACAATTGTAATTGAGTTATCCTATGTATCTCCTGTGAATTCTAATGCACCATGTACCTTTCACAAACCGTACCGTGCCTTAACGATTTGTTGTTACAGCCCACGCAGTTCCTTGATTGAGCGTGGCTTGTTGCCATCATTTGTTCTATATTGAGATTTGATGTTTCCATCACCCTTACTGGAGTTGACTTAGAAGATGGACTGAAGAAGCAGGTTGTCGGGCCTGTGGTTTGAATAGGCAGGTTTACAGGCCCATGGAATGAAGAAGCGGGTTTCCAGGCCTGCAAGCAACTCTCTCCGGGTGAGAGAGGTTGCTAGGGAAGTGAATTCCCAGAGGGAGCTCAACTGCAGCTATAGTGCTTGAAGAGTTCATGTTTGTCCTGTTGATGAAGCCCTGGAAGGGAAGTGGCACAGCCGAAGGATTGTTGAGCAGAGAAGGGGCACACTTCCTGGGGTGGGACGGGCATGTGGGGAAGGAGACACAATAGGTTGTTAGTGTGAGCTGGCCCTAGGGATTAATATTTCATGTTGACCTGTGCGACTTTCTTGTTGCCCTTTCCAAGCCTAGGAATCCCTTGCCCAGTGGATTTTAGTCCCAGCTTGGGGGTGACCCACTGCTGAGCGTGATGAGTAGTGTGGTCTAAGGCTGGGAGGTTCGTGGAAGGTTAGCACGTAGTTTGGTGGTCACCTATTGAAAGATAAGTGCCAAATATTTGTTAATTATATGTTGTGTAATTGTACATGTTTTATAATTGATGAGTAATGAATGAATATTTCATATATGTTGTATGTGTAGGCTTACTGTTATTTCTGCATAAATCTGTGTATATCAAAATTTGTTGTCTGTGTGTTTTATTTGTATTTCCACGTGAATAGTGTCCTGAGCAAAATGTTATATCTATTAATGTGCACTAGTTAGTTAAGAATATAAATATACACAAATTGGTATAAGAGCTAAGTGAAACATGATGAAGTGGCATTGCCTGGCTTGTTGGTGGTTGGGGACGTTACAAATTGGTATCAGAGTTAAGTGAAACATGATGAAGTGGCATTGCCTAGCCTATTGGTGGTCGGGGACGTTACAAAGTGGTATCAGAGCTAAGTGAAACATGATGAAGTGGTGTTGCCTGGATTGTTGGTGGTCTGGGACGTTACATTGTTACTCAACTAGAAATCAACTGCACGGCAAGTCTTATTACTTACAGAATTCAATTCTCTTACCAACTCAGGAGTCTAGTTCCTCGACACTGTAGTATGATATCTCATGATATTCTCCACTAATATTTCTAACCATTGAGACAAAATAATCAGAAATTTGCCAAAGAAAATCTCATGCATCTATGTGAACACATACCTTTGCATCCATTGTTCATCGCTCATCCAAGGGTTTCTATTCTCTCCTCGAGAAAATTTTTGTTCCTTCCTTTCCAACCATTTGATGATCTCTTTCTTAGTCAGCCTCCAAAACATTCCCTCAATCACAGATTATGGGTCCCATCAATGGAACCATTTGTTGGCACAGGGTTGTAAGACCCTAGGTTCAAGGTATCTAACCAACAAAACCCTTCAAATACTGGCCCTTTCGAAATCACCTACATGCAAGTGAAGTCTCACTCGAGGTATCTACTCGGACTGTAGGAACCAAGTTTCTGTAGAGATGAGGGGATTTGAGGTCATCAACATGTTCATTGATACTTATATACCATGTGTGCAATATTTTTCCTCGTATCCCTTGATTAATTGGTAACCTCAATTATACAACACCATTATAACGTAGACTGCGACGTAGACCATTCACTGGAACATTTATAATTACTACGCATCACTCATATAACAAACAAAGCTATATCTAATAATGCATAAACATAAACATCCATGAACAATCACATAAAAAGACACATTCAGAAACAGAATTTAGCGTGGTTCACCCAATCCTTGGGCTACGTCCACAATGGTTGTCTTATTTATTATTCTTTTTGCAATTCATCTTACGCTCAAGCACTATGCTACAATAGATACATCATGATATCATTCCCCATCCTGCCTAGTCGCTCTACATTGCAAGCCTCTCTCTGCAAAATCTCCCCTAAACCTTCAGACGTAGACTCTCTCTCATTCTCATCCTATTCTCTCAGTGGCAACAACAACAACAACAACCTATTCTTCCCAACAACAAGCAACTTATTCTTCCCAACCCATTACATATTTATATACAGATTTTAGGGCTCAAAACAATACTAGTTTATCAGAAAACCCTATGACAACTCATTATGACTCATTACAACTCTTGACAACACATAGTTTGTGCGAGCTTTTTCTGCATTCACACTTGCATGTTGCTTTTCCTTCCTTTTCTCATGCATGCTACTTTTCCTGCTTTATCTCCTTGCTTTATTTCCTTACTTTAGTTCCTTGTTTTATCTTCTTGCTTCATTTCCTTCCTTTATTTCCTTTCTCTATTCTTCTTATGCGCCGCCAAATGTGCTTTTACTGCGCACTTTGATCCTAAATGCACCTTTCTTGTGTACTTTGATCTTGAATGTGCCTTTACTGTGCACCTCATCAACCCTTAGGATATTTCTCAAAATTGCATCCAAAATGATTGTCCAACAACAATGATGGGAAGAATCAGAGCATCGATTGCATTGTTGTGTCGGTTTGGTAGATATTGCAGATAAAGTGATGATTGAGCCTCCAAACTGACCAATCACAAATAATTATAAATTTGTTTTGAAAATTAATTTTTCCATTTTGAAAAATATTTGAAAAGGAAATCTCACCACCAGGGGTATCTAGTCCCATCACCTCCATAGAGACTAATGAAAAAAATGGAATATAAATTTTCAATAGTTGTAAAAATGTATTTTAATTAAAAAAAATAATAATAAACACATTTTCAAAAAACTTTGTTTAAGGTTATAAAACTTGGTGAACTAATACGTTATTGATCGTGAAGCAAAAGCTATAGTCCCTGGTGGGGCAGGGACTAAGAACATATAAGTCAATCATCAATCTTACATTGGTTGCCAAGTTGATAATATGTCAAGATTGTTATGTAAATAAGGAAATTTACAAGGTATTGGTGTCTTGTGAACATTTTCAATACCTTACAATCTCCTTTCCTCTTTTCATAACAACTTTTGTAGAACCATTTGTATTTGGTGCCTTGAAATAGTTCATATGACCTTAAAAACAATTCTCTGTCTCCTCATAAACAACTTCCAATTGTATTTGGTGCTTTGAAATAGTTTTAAAGACTTTAAAATCTTTTCTCCTCTCCTCACAAGAAACTTTAATCAACCCAATTGTATTTGTTTTCCTTTAAAAAATTTAGAAGACAATAGAATCTTATCTCTTCTCCTCATAGGCAACTTCCAATTATGTTTGGTTTTTGGAAATAGTTTGGATGACCCTAAAATATTCTCTCCTTTAGTCATAATAAACTTCCAATTGTATTTTGTATCTTTAAATGATTTTGACAACCTTAGAATATTATTCCATCTTCCCATAAGCAATTTCCAATTGTATTTAGTGTCTCTATATAATTTAAATGGTCCTAAAATTTTATCCCCTCTCCTAATAAGTGACTTTCAATTGTATTTGGTGTTTTGAAATAGTTTTTTTCGCCTTAAAATCTTCTCTCCTCTCCTAATAAGCAACTTCTAATTGTATATTGTGTTTTGAAATAGTTTTGAGGCCATTTAAAATCTTCTCTCCTCTCCTCATAAGAAATTTCCAATTATATTTGATGTCTTTAAATAGTTTTGATGACCTTAAAATCTTAAGCAACTTCAAATCATACCTAGTGTTTTTAAATGTTGAGAATTGGACACAGAGAATGAAGAACATTGTCACTGCAAAACATATATTTCTGAGTAACAAACAACAAACACAAAACAAATAGCACCAAGAACATCCACGGGCAAGGGAATGGTACGTTATTTCTCAATCTTGGAGATACAACCCAGTAGAAAAGAGGATTACAACTATATCATGTGCATGTACATGCTACACACACACATATATCACACTCTGATTGTTCATGAACCAAGTAATGGCTGAACTCCTGCAAAGAATTCTAATTGTCGAAATCAGTTGAACTCCCGCACAGAATTCTAACCGTTGAAGCCGGTTGAACTCCCAAAACCATATTGTTGTCACATGTTCAACAATCTCCACCTTGAAAACATTTTTACCTGATATCTTGTCCAAATTATTTCATCACCTTTTCTACAAGCCAAGAGAATCCAAACATCGTCACAGGTTCTCTAACAATATTGGTTGTGTGATCATGTCTACAGAGATTGCTCCAATATGGATCACTCCACCTCCTCTAAATCAACATAAGCATAGACTAAATCACTACAACCATTGTAGGTGATATGCGTTCCTCTAAGATACTGAAGCACCCATTTCCAATGCTCTTTACTTAGTTTTTCCATGTGTCCACTAACAACACGAATTGCATGTGAAATATTTAGTCTTGAAAATTTCATCGCAAACATCAACCTTCCTATTGCATTAGCATATGGTACACAAGACATATAATCATTTTCTTCCTTACTACCAGGACAGAACCTTGAAGAAATATTCCAGTGGAAATCTAAAGGGATATTTATCGGTTTCACAGTGTTCATATTGAACCTCATCGGTATCTTCACCATAGACTCTCGTTGTGATAACCACAAATTACTATTTTCCACATCTTTGTGTACTTCTATTCCCAAGATTTGTTTTTCTACTCCTAGATCCTTCATTTGAAACATCCTGGAAAACTAAGCCTTTAACCTACTTATCTCAACCATGCTTGGGCTTGCAACAAGCATATCATCAACACATAAAACCAATATAATGAATATGCCATTGAAACTTTTGAAGTAAACACAATGATCATACTCACTTCTAGTAAAATTTTGGCTCACCGTGAAGAAATCAAACATCTTTTAACATTTCATGGGTGCCTTTAGGCCATACAATGATTCCCTTAGTTTGCAAACAAATTTCCCTTTGTGATCATGAAAAACATATAATT
>JZKD02S1135132.1:0-12897 GCA_000966675.3 Picea glauca | reverse complement strand
TTATATTAATTAAGCAAATATATTTTGATTTATTTATTTAACTACTTTTTAACTTATTAATTATATTTAATAAGAAAATATTCCTAAGTATCAGTTAAATTTGAAAGTTTATTTATTTTTTAATATAATTAATAAGTTTTAAAATTATTATTATTATTTATATTTATAATTATCAATGTAATTAATAAGTTTAATTTTTTTTACTATTATTTATATTTATAATTATTTTCAATTATTCATTTAACTACTTTTTATTCAACATTGATAAGTTTAAAAGATCTTATTATTATTTATATTTATAATTATATTCAATAATACATTTAACTTCTTTTTATTCAATAAAAGGAAAACGATGTGATGTATTTTTCATTGCCAAATCATAAAAAAAAATCATTTAAAAATAAAAAAAATACAATTTTTATAGTGTATTATTCAATAAAATTATATGAAAGTTAGTAAATTTTTATTTTTTATTTTTTAATATATGATTTGAAAATTTGTAAAGGAAAAACACATGTTATAGAATTTAATTGGTAAAACATTTAACCATAATTAAATATTATGTAATACATTCAATCTCTTAACTCATATTAGGGTAGGGGTACATAAAAAATCTCTTTTCTTTCTTCTAAACTACCTTCCTTAACCACACTTTCAAATCCAAAGCTAAGCTTATAAGTTAGTTATGTTTTTTTGAGAGATTTCCAATGACTATAACTATACTCAAATCTGAGCTTGGGATCAAAAGTTACGGCTTCCTAAAGTTGTCAAGCATTTTCCACCAAAAACCACCTCATGCCCACATGGCACCCATGTGGACCCTCGCAACTTGTACCATTCAACGTGGTACTACCTGGGCGCTAACATGTTGGGACATGTAATCCTTCGACGTGACATGACTCAGACCAATAGTCGATGGACATAACTTACACGTCAATAGGAGGAACCCGAGGGCAGAACCTTACCCAACCGGGCACCGAGATTTCGGTGAATCCCCAAACAACTGACTCCATTAAAAAATTCTTGGTTCCTGGTTAATCGGTTTTTCGGTTCCCATAACCTTAACCCAACTAGGAACCTTACCCCATAGGGCATGAAGGCCTAGTGAAATCCATAGAATTCCCATCCACCATCGTCAGAGACGAGTGCCCAACTAGCATCAAGGACATGCAGACCTGACATGTCATGCCACCTAACGTGACACCTCATACCTGGATCGGATGCTAGGTTGACATGGCACAAACACGTCACAATTGACATGGCATGACATGTGTAGGCTTATGTCATCACCTCCTCCGACCTCTCATGGAGCTCTACGTTGGAACCCTGACCAACTAAGACATGTGGCATGCTTTCCTTCATGACACATGGACCAACCATGACATGACCCGTGGAATGACATGGCACTGCATGTCATCACAAGGCACAAGGGTCCCTTGCCTCTAGAACCCTTCCTTGGAACCTTGACCCAATGAGAATCCAGGAAACCGAACTTATTTAAAAGTCATTGTAAGCAATCATTTGATTGAATGGTGGTCCGATTATCATCTCTCGACAAGGATGGAATAACTGATATCTAGCAATCCCCCGATCCAATAAATTAGATTGAAGGATGCCAGACCAAAGGCTTCTTTCCAAATCAACGACCCACTCATGTCCCATGCCAATACCAAAGAAACACTTGTCTTCCACCATGGTACTCTGACCGCCATTGGGCATGAAACATCACCCTGACATCACTCACACATGCCCATACTCTCCAATTATACATATTCATAGAGTCAGAGCCTGGAATGGAATCCTGACCCAACTGAGAATTGGGATCTTGGACTTTCATCAAAAGTGAATTAATAGATATGTCAGATGTTTGGATTTNATAACCATGACATGACCCGTGGAATGACGTGGCACTGCATGTCATCACAAGGCACAAGGGTCCCTTGCCTCTAGAACCCTTCCTTGGAACCTTGACCCAATGAGAATCCAGGAAACCGAACTTATTTAAAAGTCCTTGTAAGAAATCTTTTGATTGACCGGTGGTCCGATTATCCTCTCTCGACAAGGATGGAATAACTGATATCTAGCGATCCCCCGATCCAATAAATTAGATTGAAGGATGCCAGACCAAAGGCTTCTTTCCAAATCAATGACCCACTCATGTCCCATGCCAATACCAAAGAAACACTTGTCTTCCACCATGGCACTCTGACCGCCATTGGGCATGAAACATCACCCTGACATCACTCACACATGCCCAGACTCTTCAATTATACATATTCATAGAGTCAGAGCCTGGAATGGAATCCTGACCCAACTGAGAATTGGGATCTTGGACTTTCATCAAAAGTGAATTAATAGATATGTCAGATGTTTGGATTTCTGGGTCTGTATTTTTGGGTCTATGTATTGGCATAGAACCTCACAATGTGATCAAATCAATCAAAAAAAATTGTTGAGCCTTAGATCCAACAACTGAGATTAAATTCAAACCATGAGATGCATAATCAACAAATGGGGACCCCTCATCCTACACCAGTCCCTCGCTGACACTTGTCACCCCCCCCTTTTCTGCATCATTGTGACTTCATCCATACATGCCTTAACCTCCTTCGGTTCATAAACTTGCAAAGGAAAAGGGGGTTGAAACCTTACCTCAGAACCCTGCCCAACCGAACCTCTGGGAAACCAAGAAAATAAAACCAATCCTAATGATTCACTTGAGCTTTGGCGGATCGAATGTCTAGTTACACCTCTCCACACTTTTCAACGGGTAAGATATGCCACAGAACTTCGCTGGTAGAACAGTGACCAATCAGGTGTCTGGAGTTTCATTGAGGTTTGGTTAGGTAATAGGTCGGACACTCATATTTCTGGTTATCCCCCATGCTATGCATCTAGATAATTGATGTCCAATGCCTCTCGTATTACNCCTTAACCTCCTTCGGTTCATAAACTTGCAAAGGAAAAGGGGGTTGAAACCTTACCTCAGAACCCTGCCCAACCGAACCTCTGGGAAACCAAGAAAATAAAACCAATCCTAATGAGTCACTTGAGCTTTGGCGGATCGAATGTCTAGTTACACCTCTCCACACTTTTCAACGGGTAAGATATGCCACCGAACTTCCCTGGTAGAACAGTGACCAATCAGGTGTCTGGAGTTTCATTGAGGTTTGGTTAGGTAATAGGTCAGACACTCATATTTCTGGTTATCCCCCATGCTATGCATCTAGATAATTGATGTCCAATGCCTCTCGTATTACGTATAAGTTAAACAATTCAAGCCTCATGTTCTTTGGGTTTTTGTTTGACAACACATGCATTCCAATAGAGGACGAACACCTTCAACAACCACTCACACAACCAGATCAAACATCAACACACTGATGTTTTGACGTGGTAAAACCCCTACGGGGAAACATCCATGGCCCCAGCCAACGTGGCCACTTAAAACAATTTATTAATGCAAACAAAAAATATTACACAGATATTTTACAAGAGATTTTCTCACAATCGATCATCGACAAATGACCCTCCATGCTCTTTAAATAGAGATCATGGACCAATCAGGTGTTAAGCCATTGATCGATGTAGCTGTTACGATCGAGGAGAATATGAACCATCAGATCACTCTATGTCGGGAACATATCATGACCATCATATTTCCTAACTACAAATGCATAATAATGTGGCGTAGACACCCTTCTCTCCAAAGGGTTGCTCAACCTCCTGGTCTAGGATCGTTCAAGTCACTGAGCCGAATTGGCTTGTCGAGCTCCTGACGGGAACCAATTTAACTTGACATAGGCCCTTCCACTTTTTTACGCGGGTTGTGTGGCACCCGTGGACCCTCTCCTTAGCACTATTCAAATCTTAATGCCAACGAACGCTAGCTCTCTATGCTAGTCTCCTTGTGTGCATGTGACCACAGACTATGATTGTGGGCCAACTCCCTTCGTGTCTCCGTGCTTCAGAGGTTTTGCGAGATCTTTGCTCCCTTTTTCCCGATATATGAATCATTGAATTCTCTAGGACTAAATCTACGGTCCATTTTCTTCTCACAACCAATGACTATGATCTACTCTGCAACTTCATCCTTCGGGACTTGTCACTTCTCTTATATCTGTCTTTCCCAATATTTGAATCAACGAAGTGTCGATCCAAATCCACATGTCCTATCCCAATGGATGGCCAGGACTGCTTCAACTCCCACCTCTTCGGGTGTCCCCCTCCTTTCCTTTTCTTCGAAGGTTTCTTCCTCCAAACTTTGTGGATCTCTACCACAGGCCCTACCTAGCACCAACAACTAGGATCAACCTTGCTCTTCAGGATTCGGGAGTTTCAGCTTGTACTCCATGCAGATCTTCCAGAGCTTTACCTCCCGAACACCTTGATCTACTACCACCTATCTCCTCCAATGATGGATGACTTCACGGTCTTCAGGANCCTTAACCTCCTTCGGTTCATAAACTTGCAAAGGAAAAGGGGGTTGAAACCTTACCTCAGAACCCTGCCCAACCGAACCTCTGGGAAACCAAGAAAATAAAACCAATCCTAATGAGTCACTTGAGCTTTGGCGGATCGAATGTCTAGTTACACCTCTCCACACTTTTCAACGGGTAAGATATGCCACCGAACTTCCCTGGTAGAACAGTGACCAATCAGGTGTCTGGAGTTTCATTGAGGTTTGGTTAGGTAATAGGTCAGACACTCATATTTCTGGTTATCCCCCATGCTATGCATCTAGATAATTGATGTCCAATGCCTCTCGTATTACGTATAAGTTAAACAATTCAAGCCTCATGTTCTTTGGGTTTTTGTTTGACAACACATGCATTCCAATAGAGGACGAACACCTTCAACAACCACTCACACAACCAGATCAAACATCAACACACTGATGTTTTGACGTGGTAAAACCCCTACGGGGAAACATCCATGGCCCCAGCCAACGTGGCCACTTAAAACAATTTATTAATGCAAACAAAAAATATTACACAGATATTTTACAAGAGATTTTCTCACAATCGATCATCGACAAATGACCCTCCATGCTCTTTAAATAGAGATCATGGACCAATCAGGTGTTAAGCCATTGATCGATGTAGCTGTTACGATCGAGGAGAATATGAACCATCAGATCACTCTATGTCGGGAACATATCATGACCATCATATTTCCTAACTACAAATGCATAATAATGTGGCGTAGACACCCTTCTCTCCAAAGGGTTGCTCAACCTCCTGGTCTAGGATCGTTCAAGTCACTGAGCCGAATTGGCTTGTCGAGCTCCTGACGGGAACCGATTTAACTTGACACAGGCCCTTCCACTTTTTTACGTGGGTTGTGTGGCACCCGTGGACCCTCTCCTTAGCACTATTCAAATCTTAATGCCAACGAACGCTAGCTCTCTATGCTAGTCTCCTTGTGTGCATGTGACCACAGACTACGATTGTGGGCCAACTCCCTTTGTGTCTCTGTGCTTCAGAGCTTTTGCGAGCTCTTTTCTCCCTTTTTCCCGATATATGAATCATTGAATTCTCTAGGACTAAATCTACGGTCCATGTTCTTCTCACAACCAATGACTATGATCTACTCTGCAACTTCATCCTTCAGGACTTGTCACTTCTCTTATATCTGTCTTTCCCAATCTGTGAATCAATGAAGTGTCGATCCAAATCCACATGTCCTATCCCAATGGATGGCCAGGAATGCTTCGACTCCCACCTCTTCGGGTGTTCCCCTCCTTTCCTTTTCTACGAAGGTTTCTTCCTCCAAACTTTGTGGATCTCTACCACATGCCCTTCCTAGCACCAACAACTAGGATCAACTTTGTTCTTCAGAATTCGGGAGTTTCAGCTTGTACTCCATGCAGATCTTCCAGAGCTTTACCCCCCGAACCCCTCGATCTACTACCACCTATCTCCTCCAATGATGGATGACTTCACGGTCTTCAGGACTTCGTAAGTCCTTGAACTCTTTGCATGTTTAGAGCAATTTCCTTCTCGAGACTTAGGCTATTCTTGAGCTTCTTTTGCACTCCTTGAAGAATTCTGCACAAAATCTTCTGCGACTTTTCTTGGATTGAAAACCTTCAAGGTTCCCAGTTCCTCTACATCCTTCAGTGAAATTTCTCTTGCCCTCCTGATACCTTAATACCCTTCCTCCTAAGCTTGTAAGATAAACTTACAGTATCCTTGGCTCACTCCTTGCACTCAACTAAGAATTTCAATGGCTTCTCCCTTAGCCTACCTGGAAGTCTTAAGGCATCTCCTTTCCTTTGTCAATGCACTCTTGCAAAGCCTTCCTTCCTCAGAGTGTTCAACAACCATGGGGTTCTCTTAAGGATTTCAACACTTCAGAATATGTTTCTCTTGTATGCTCTTGCACTAGCTCAATGCCCTCCTGGCAGAGTGTTACAGAGTGTTTATTAACTCTGCGTTGTGTTTCCTCCTACACAGTCAACCTTTCCAAGGAACTTAACCACCTTGAAATTTCTTCTCGAGTCTATGAATTATCTTGGTGTGCCTTCTTGGAAGCTTCTCTTCTGAATCCACTTAGTTTAGACATGCACTCCTTGCATCGACTCACAGAGTTTCCATCCTCTATCGCGTAGTCCTTGCACTTAGCCTAGAGAGCCAGACTTAATCCAACACACTCATAGATAGAAAATTATATCTCTATCCATGTGGATGATTTCTAACATACATCTACAACTCAAATGCATATGAATGATATTCACAACAAAACATCCATACATCCATTACACATAAATTGATAAACAGGAAAAACTGTTCCTTTTCTATTAATGGAAGAATGTCAAATTACAAATGTTTGATTCCGGACTATAACTGAGTCTCGGCTCTCTGTGTTTCTCTCCGTATCTCCTATGCATATCTTGTCCTTCCTATATTGGAAAGAATACAAGAGTTTTATACAAGAGGGGATCGATGAGTTTCCCTCCAAGCTAATCTAGTGGTGTCTAATCACCATTCAAAAATGCCTGAATACCGAGGCAAATTACAATGATGGAAATCTGATCCAAATCGGATGAAGATCCATCCTACTGTCAACCACTTAATGACGACCTTATATCCATCTTGTGCAAAGGAACAACTTGGCTCTTCCATCTCGTCAACATTAAATGCCTTGATCACGCTTTAGATTCTCGAAGGAAAAAATGAGAGGGCGACGCCTCTCCCTTCCTTGAATGCGCACCACTCGTGCTAATCAGCTGGCGCATGTTGAGGTGGAGGGATGCTCCTGCATCATACTCCATGGCTGCAAAAAATTGCGAGATCATGCTCATGATCTTCCCAGCTCTGTTGAAATTCTCTTGGATCCCAAACTTTCTCCTAGAGTTGTCTTTCTGCTCCTCTACTTTACTGTTGCGGCTGCTCCTGCATCTTCCCCACTGCTCGTGAAGGTTCCTTTTTGTCCATCTTCTCCTTACTGGTAACTTCTTTTGCTGACCTCAACATTAGCTCCCTTATTTGTTGTATCACCTCTTCCAACTGCTTCATCGGCTGGTTCAGTTTTTGCAATCTGCTTGGCTGCAACTCTTCATGCCGCTCCATGGGTGTATAATATTGACCTCCCATGATATGTTTATCTTTAGTGAAACTAACCGACCACCCTGCTGCAAAATCCAATTCCGTAGTCTCGCCACTAAACTGTTGTTCGACTATCTATTCTGATAGACTAACTCCTATCAGTTCTTCGACTATTTTTATTCCATATTCCTCCAGCTGCAACTCATGCTGGTATATATCCTCTGGCATGGCTATCTCTTGGCAGCCACGTTCTGGTTTCGGACTATCCAACCAATCCTTCAACGCCTTTAACTCCATATCNCTTGGATTGAAAACCTTCAAGGTTCCCAGTTCCTCTACATCCTTCAGTGAAATTTCTCTTGCCCTCCTGATACCTTAATACCCTTCCTCCTAAGCTTGTAAGATAAACTTACAGTATCCTTGGCTCACTCCTTGCACTCAACTAAGAATTTCAATGGCTTCTCCCTTAGCCTACCTGGAAGTCTTAAGGCATCTCCTTTCCTTTGTCAATGCACTCTTGCAAAGCCTTCCTTCCTCAGAGTGTTCAACAACCATGGGGTTCTCTTAAGGATTTCAACACTTCAGAATATGTTTCTCTTGTATGCTCTTGCACTAGCTCAATGCCCTCCTGGCAGAGTGTTACAGAGTGTTTATTAACTCTGCGTTGTGTTTCCTCCTACACAGTCAACCTTTCCAAGGAACTTAACCACCTTGAAATTTCTTCTCGAGTCTATGAATTATCTTGGTGTGCCTTCTTGGAAGCTTCTCTTCTGAATCCACTTAGTTTAGACATGCACTCCTTGCATCGACTCACAGAGTTTCCATCCTCTATCGCGTAGTCCTTGCACTTAGCCTAGAGAGCCAGACTTAATCCAACACACTCATAGATAGAAAATTATATCTCTATCCATGTGGATGATTTCTAACATACATCTACAACTCAAATGCATATGAATGATATTCACAACAAAACATCCATACATCCATTACACATAAATTGATAAACAGGAAAAACTGTTCCTTTTCTATTAATGGAAGAATGTCAAATTACAAATGTTTGATTCCGGACTATAACGGAGTCTCGGCTCTCTGTGTTTCTCTCCCTATCTCCTATGCATATCTTGTCCTTCCTATATTGGAAAGAATACAAGAGTTTTATACAAGAGGGGCTCGATGAGTTTCCCTCCAAGCTAATCTAGTGGTGTCTAATCACCATTCAAAAATGCCTGAATACCGAGGCAAATTACAATGATGGAAATCTGATCCAAATCGGATGAAGATCCCTCCTACTGTCAACCACTTAATGACGACCTTATATCCATATTGTGCAAAGGAACAACTTGGCTCTTCCAGCTCATCAACATTAAATGCCTTGATCACTCTTTAGATTCTCGAAGGAAAAAATGAGAGGGCGACGCCTCTCCCTTCCTTGAATGCGCACCACTCATGCTAATCAGCTGGCGCATGTTGAGGTGGAGGGATGCTCCTGCATCATACTCCATGGCTGCAAAAAATTGCGAGATCCTGCTCATGATCTTCCCAGCTCTGTTGAAATCCTCTTGGATCCCAAACTTTCTCCTAGAGTTGTCTTTCTGCTCCTCTGCTTTACTGTTGCGGCTGCTCCTGCATCTTCCCCACTGCTCGTGAAGGTTCCTTTTTGTCCATATTCTCCTTACTGGTAACTTCTTTTGCTGACCTCAACATTAGCTCCCTTATCTGTTGTATCACCTCTTCCAACTGCTTCATCGGCTGGTTCAGTTTTTGCAATCTGCTTGGCTGCAACTCTTCATGCCGCTCCATGGGTGTATAATATTGACCTCCCATGCTATGTTTATCTTTAGTGAAACTAACCGACCACCCTGCTACAAAATCCAATTCCGTAGTCTCGCCACTAAACTGTTGTTCGACTATCTATTCTGATAGACTAACTCCTATCAGTTCTTCGACTATTTTTATTCCAGATTCCTCCAGCTGCAACTCATGCTGGTATATATCCTCTGGCATGGCTATCTCTTGGCAGCCACGTTCTGGTTTCGGACTATCCAACCAATCCTTCAACGCCTTTAACTCCATATCCTACTGAGTGAGCAACTCAACTGGGTGCTCTCCTTCTGTTGGGATAGACTTCAGTATCTATTCCTCCTTCACCATGACAATCTCAACGCGTTGTCCTTCTGTCGCACCTGCAACATCTGTGCTAGCCTCTCCTCGGCTGCTTGGTAGGAATATCTCAACTCCTCCAGTGATTAGAACACTCCTCTTATCCTTCTCCTCTATGGTGAAAGTATTTAACTTCTCATCCTCTTCATTCACGCGGCTAGTAGCTCCACATGGATCTTCATATGGATGAGACCTTTCTTTTGCCTCCTCTCCATATGTCAACACCCCTTGCTGACATGAACTCTTAACTGAGATCATCTCTTCTCCCTTGACCAGCTGGAAATTTGGGATGTTTCCTCTGCCCTCCTAACATTTTACGAGACCAACTGACCCCTTCACATTGCCCACCTGGCATTCTACGAGACCTCTGCTAGATATCTTTCCCTCGCCACTGAGGTTTTCAACATATCTCAACTACCTCCTCAACACTTGTTGTTTCTTTCAGGCCAACAAATTTCGAATAAGCCACTTAGCTGTCTTTCACAAAGGCCACTCGTATCTCCAACGCACCTTTTCCCCCTACTGCATTTTGAATGCTAGCCTTTCCACCTCTTCTCAGATTTCACTGAGCTCCTTGTCCATCTCTTCTTTGCTTCTCTGTGGGTAGTTTCCCCTTCGACCATGTTTATGACCTTCAATGAGCATCCTACTTCACCTACAGTCCACCTGGTTGTTTATCATCTGCTACACACCTTGTAACAACTCCAAACAGAGCATCACACTCTGTCTCCCTTGCCTATAGATATCAACACTATATTAGCTCTGATAAATTTTTTTATCTCCTTCTCTCCACCTGAGAGAATAATTAGGCTTTGATACCACTCTGGTGCAGACCCCCTTCCCTCCAAAGGGTTTCTCTAACTCCTAGTCTAGGATCGTTCAAGTCACTGAGATGAATTGGCTACTCGAGCTCTTGACGGGAACCAATTTAACTTGACACATGCCCTTCCATATTTTTGTGCAAGTTGTGTGGCACCTGCGAACCCTGTCCTTAGCAATGTTCAAATATTAATGCCAACGGACGCTAGCTCTCTATGCTAGGCGCCTTTTGTGCATGTGACCATGGACTACGATCGTGGGCCAACTCCCTTCGCCTCTTCATGCTTCATAGATTTTGTGAGCTCTTTTCTCCTTTTTTCCCAATCTCTGAACCGACGAATTATCCAGGACTAAATCTATGGTCCACGTTCTTCTCACAACCAACGAATATGATCTACTTCGTGACTCTGTCCTTTAGGACTTGTCACTTCTCTTATATCTATCTCTCCCAATCTGTGAATCAGCGAAGTGTCGATCCAACTCCATGTGTCCTATCCCAATGGATGGACATGACTGCTTCGACTCCCATCTCTTTGGGTGTTCCCATCCTTGCCTTTTCTCCAAAGGGTTCTTCCTCTGAACTCTGTGGATCTCTACCATGTTCCCTTCCTAGCACCAACAACTAGGATCAACTCCGCTCTTCAAAATTTAGGAGTTTCAGCTTCTACTCCATACAAATCTTCTGTAGATTTACCTCCTGGACCCCTCAATCTCCTGCCACCTATCTCCTCCGACAATGGATGACTTCACGATCTTCGGGACTTCGCAAGTCCTCGACCTATTTTCACATTTAGCATAATTTCCTTCTCGAGACTTAGGCTATTCTCGAGCTTCTTCTGCACTCCTTGCAGAGTTACGAACAAACTCTTCTGCGACTTTGCTCGGCTTGAAAACCTTCAAGGTTCCCAGTTCCTCTGCGTCCTTCAATGAAATTTCTCTTGCCCTCTTGGCAGCTTAATTCCCTTCCTCCTGATCTTGTAAGATAAAATTACAGTATCCTTGGCGCACTCCTTGTGCTCATCTCTCCCTTAGCCTACCTGGAAGTCTTAAGGCATCTCCTTTCCTTTGTCGATGCACTTGCAAAGCCTTCCTTCATCAGAGTGTTCAACAACCCTGGGGTTCTCTTAAGGATTTCAACACTTCAGAATGTGTTTATTTTGTACGATCTTGCACTAGCTCAATGCCTTCCTGGTAGAGTGTTACAAAGTATTCAGTAACTCTACATTTTGTTTCCTCCTACACAGTCGTCCCTTCCAAGGAACTTAACCACCTTGAAATTTCCTCCCAAGTTTGTGAATTATCCTGGTGTGCCTTCCTGGCAACTTCTCTTCTAACCCCACTGAGTTCAGACATGCACTCCTTGTGTCGACTCATAGAGTTTCCACCCTCTGTTGCGCATTCCTTGCACTTAGCCTAGAGAACCAGACTTAATCCAACACACTCATAGATAGAAAATTGTATCTCTGTCCCCATAGACGATTTCGAACATACATCTACAACTCAAATGCATACGAATGACATTCACAACAAAACATCCATACATCCATTACACAGAAATTGATAAACAAGAAAAACTGTCCCTTTTCTATTAATGGCAGAATGTCAAATTACAAATGTTTGAGTCCAGATTGCGACTGAGTCTTGGCTCTCTGTGTTTCTATCCCTATATCCTATGCATATCTTGTACTTACTATACTGGAAACAATACAATATTTTTATACAGGAAGGGATCGATGAGCTTCCCTCCAAGCTAATCTAGTGATGTCTAATCACCATTCAAAAACACCTGACTACCGAGGCAGATTACAATGATGGAAACCTGATCTGAATCAGATGCAGATCCCTCCTACCCTCAACCACTTAATGACAACCTTATCTCCAACTTGTGCGAAGGCACAACTTGGCTCTTCCATATTGTCAGTATTAAATTCCTTGATCACGCTTTAGATTCTCGAAGACAAAAATGAGAGGATGACGCCTCTCCCTTCCTTGAATGTGCACCACTCGTGCTAATTAGCTGGCGCATGTTGAGGTGGAGTGATGATCCTACATCATAATGCATAATAAATAAACACACTAAGAAACACACTTTTACCTAACGACACATTAGGCCAAGTAGATCTTAACTAACTCCTAAGTGTCTAAATATCCTAACATCCCCCTTTAAGAACAACTTGGGATAGGATTGCAGGGTTTACAATAGTGACACAATAGAAGAGGAAGGAGGCAATAGAGCCTATCCCCCCTTAATGACAGCTTCCTGAATGCTTAACATAGATCGAAGTTTGGAAAAATTCACTTGTGTAAGGGACTTTGTGAAAATTTCTGCAACTTGATCTTCTGTAGGGAAAAAGAGCACTTCAATAAC
>JZKD02S1135054.1:192042-212240 GCA_000966675.3 Picea glauca | reverse complement strand
AAATGGAAGCATTTAATAAATGGGATAAGATATTTAATAAATGGGATAAGATATTTAATAATGGGATAAGATATTAGGTAAGGGAGTAAATGAAGGGAAGTCAGTGAAGGAGGGACAAGGGGGGAAAGGAGTTTGGGGGGAGGAGGATGTTACGGGAGTTGGGGATGAATTTGGGAGAGCGGGGAATTGGCAGAGTGAAACTTGGAGTGGAATTTACACAGTGCACCGGGGGTTGCTGGGGGTTTTGGGCTCGGAGGGCTAGGATATCCRTTGATATCCTAGGGCTAGGAGCTAACTAGTYRGCAGGGAGGTCRGTTTTGGGTAGTGTTCTAAAGAAGCGGGAAGGAAGCAAGCGRCGAGCAAATAGTAGCATCAGGTTCAGGTAAGAATTATGCATTGTTTTGAATTAATTTGTTATTAAATCTTATTATATTGACGAAATTGCATACGAATGAGTTAAATTAGTAAAATTTATTGAATGTTACAGAAGTTAATGTTATTTCATTACTATGTTATGAAATTAGTTAGTTTATCAAAATAAATTGATGTAAAATGTAAAACCAGCCTTTACACGAGCCCCTTGAAGTAAGTTAACCTGACCTGGTGTGATGTATGTAAAAATAGGCATCGCCCAGGTGAGTGCTATTACATACAGAAGTATGCTCAGACACGATAAAAATTGTATTGCACATTTTTTTAAATTAGTGGGGCATGATGATCGAGATTGTAGAGCTTACAATCTCATGCATGATAGGTCGAGGGACATATACAAGATTCAAGGAGAAGTACAACAAGAAGGAAACTCTCTGCAGTACAACTCTCCAGGGAGAGGAAACTTCAATCATTGCGGTGGATACAGAGGATGAGGACGAGGAGGAGGTATGGGCCAAGGTCGAGGACAAAAAATCTGTTATAACTGCGCGCAACCATGACACTTGGTAAGGGATTGTCAGAATCCTTGCACAACCTGCAGTTATTGTAACTCTTTCCAGCATGTCATAGAAGAATGTCTTGTGCTACTATCTAAGCTTTAGGAAAGACGAGGACCCCAGTAGAACCCACAAGTGCAACTAATATATGTCGAACCGCGTGGAACAGACCCTAGAGTTTTTGTTATTACTCAAGGAGGCGCTGCTATAGGAGAAGATAGAACAATTCAAAGAAAGATCGCAAAAGAGTCAAGTATTAGGAAAGTTGTGGAGAAGACTCAGGCTTTTGATGCAAGGAAAGAAAGACAAATCTTCGAGGAAGCAAGACAAGAGTTCAAGGGGAAGCAAGGATCCTCATCTAAAACGTGACCAGAAATAAAAGAGTATGGAATGCCTCAAGCATTTGATCAATCGACTTCATTGAAAGAAGGAAAAGAGGTAAGTAAACTCATCGAATTTTTGTACACTTGTCTTAAGTTAATTCGGGATGAGAATGTTGTGCAAGAGTTACAAAACCTAATCAGGCAGTATGAGCTAGGAAAGGTAGACCCCTTACTGAATATGGCAGTACACCAGATTGGTAAGAAGAGAAGAAAAAACAAAGAATCACATTCGAATTCTCAAATATGAGAGTGTGATATAGACTATGTGGTCCTCGACTTAGGGTCAGAGGTCAATTCCATGACGAAGAAAACTTGGGCACTAATGGGAAAACCGAAGTTGATCTATTCCCCTGTCAGGCTTAGAATGGTTAATCAACAAGTTGTCAGCCCATTTGAACGATTGGAGCATGTCCCTGTGGACATCGATGGAGTTAGAACCTTCACAAATTTTGAGGTAATTGAAATTGTTGATGATAGTTGCCCTTACCCTGCATTGCTAGGAATTGATTGGGCCTTCGATAATTCTACTATTGTTGATTTTAAGAAAAGACGCATGACATTTGAAAGAGTTGGCCTTAGGGTCATTGCACCCTTAGATCCAGATGAGGGTTTGTGATATACAGAGCCCATAAGAGAAGAAGACCACACATATGAGCTGGAAAACATATATAAATTAACAACCAAACAATAGGATTATATCAACCCTACTTCCGATGGAAATCTAAGTTGGTGAAGTGATAACGCATGTTCATCAGATTCAGAAGAAGCGTTGGAGAACTGGTAGAACCATATGTATGAAGTATCCACAAGGTGATGTGCTCGACTGACCAGAGAAGTTCACTGGATTGGTACAACAATAAGTAACTTGCCTACCTTTGATGGTCTGAACCCTCTAGAAGCCTTCCTCTAAGATTTTGAAACAAGTGTACTAGCACAATAGAGGTTGTTGGCTATGGATGAGGCCCCAAAAGCTACACCAGCAAGATGGTGGGGGACGCACAAAAGAAATATTACAGACAGGACACAATGTCAAACCTTGATGACATCACAGTTCTCAGCACAAGTAGGACGTTGTGAAGTGAGGTACACAAGTTGAAGCTACCCAAAGGACCATGTGCGAAGCTGCGAAGAAGCTTGGAGTGACATTCCTCGAGAACAATGGGTACACAGATTCTTTAACACGCTGGACATGACCCCTATTAACTGGTACCTTCAAGTGGAGTTGCGCCTCATCACTGCAAATTGGGAAGGTATGCTTCAGAATTTTGTAACCACCTTTTTGTTTGAAAGTGAATTTCCTTCAGTAGATCAAGCACTACAGATTGTGGGGTGGAAATTATGTAAGGAGGTATCTAGCCTCCCTTTGGGGAAAGAAGAGGACGAATGGACGGCGCCATTCCAAAAACTATAGGGATGTTACAACATTAATGCCGACGCAGATGACGATCCGAGGAAGGTAAACATTGCTGAGATAGAAAGCCACAGGGATGTGGAAGGACCAGGACTTGAGTTGTCATTCATTAGACAGCCAATCAAGATAAAGAAAGTCAATATTGGGACAGAGGAGACACCGAAGCTTGCCAATGTCGGAGATTATTGGGATGTTGCTACCACTGACAAAATTACAGAATTATTGCACGAGTATTAGGACTTGTTTCCAAACAAGTTCACTGATATGAAGGGTATCAAAGGACCTATGGGAGAGATGATAATACCTTTGAAACTAGGTGTGAATCCAGTCAAGAAAAGACCCTACAGATTGACCCAAAATATAATGAAAAAGTGAAGATTGATCTCAACAGAATGTTAGAAGCAAGGATTATTGAACCTGTCGAAGAGTCGGAATGGATCAGCCCTATGGTGGTGCAATACAAGAAGACCAGGGAGATCAAAATCTACATAGATCTCAGGAAGCTAAATGATGCTTGTTTGCATGATCCTTTCCCTACACCATTCATAGACAAAGTGTTGGATAATGTGGGAGGCCAAGAGGTATATTCTTTTACAGTTGGGTTTTCAGGATACCATCAGATCCGAATTGCCAAGGAGGACCGCCACAAGACCACATTTTCCATAGAATAGGGATCCTACCAATACACAGTGATGCCATTTGGACTAAAGAATGCCCCAACCATATTTTCTAGGGTGGTGGTCGAAGCGTTCAAATAATTTTTGCATAGGTTTTTAGAAGCCTATTTTGATGACTAGACTATTTTTAGTTTTCTAAAAAATCATATTGAATGTCTAAGACTAATGTTGGAAAAATACAGGTAGTGTCAAATTTATTTAAATTTGAAGAAGTGCATCTTCTTCTCACCATTTGGAGTATTATTAGGACATATTGTATGCAAGAAAGGATTGTTGGTTGATCCATTAAAAATTGCAATTATAGTCGACTTACCACCTCCTACTTCAGTCAAACAACTACGCACTGCGCTAGGACATACTAGCTATTACAGGAAATTTATCAAAGGATATGCTCATATTACTGCAGCAATGGAGAAGTTATTAAATAAAGACTGTCAGTTTGGTTGGACAGACAAATTCCAGCAGAGCTTTGGCACATTGAAACAAAATATGGTGACTGTGCCCATTCTAGTCTTTCCAGACTGGAGCAGAGAATTTCATGTGCATGTTGATGTGTCTTCTATTACATTAGGAGTAGTATTGGCACAACCTGGAGAAGGGGAGATCGAGCATCCATTAGCATTTGCCAGCAGAAATCTATCTGCAGCTTAAATCAATTACACTACTACAAAGAGAGAAGGATTATCCATGGTGTACGTGCTGCAAAAATTCCACCATTACTTACTAGGAGGACACTTTAAAATGTTTATTAATCACTCTGCGTTGAAGTACCTAGTCAACAAGCCAGTGTTGGGGGGGCGAATATGTAGATGGATTCTCTTGTTTCAAGAATATGATTTTCAGATCATAGTTAAGACAGGAAGAATGAACAAGGGACCCGACCATCTGTCGAGGTTGGAACATGGCGAAGAACCCACCAGTCTGGAGGATACACTACCGGATGCACAGTTGCTCGCCATTAGGAAGATGGATGACCACTTCGCAAACATAGTCCAATTCCTATCAACGAAAATGGCTCCAAGTGAGTATACAATTTCCCTGAAAAAATAGCTAGTGGTGCGCGCTGCAGACTTTTCACTGATAGTTGGTCAGCTATATAAGATGGGACTTGATGAGATACTAAGAAGATGTGTGATGGAGGCAGAGCATCTACTGAACCTTGCAGAAGCTCATGAAGACATCGCAGGAGGACATTACGCAGGGAAAGCAACTACACAGAAGGTTCTGCGAGCTGGCCTTTGGTGGCCTACTTTACACAAAGATGCTAAAGAGTATACCAGAGCCTGTGATGTATGCCAGAAAGTTGGAAAACCATCCCGAAGAGATGAAATGCCACTAGAATCGCAGATGACCCTACAAGCATTTGAAAATTGGGCCATTGACTTCATGGGACCTATAAACCCACCAGGAAAGCACACAGGAGCAAGGTACATTATCACTGTAACAGAATACCTGACTAGATGGGCTGAAGCAAGAGAAATCAAGGATTGTAGTGAAACTACAGCTGCGCGTTTTATATTTGATAACATAATAACCAGGTTTGGATGCCCTAAAACCCTTATGAGCGATCAAGGCACTCATTTCATCAACAAGATAGTGGAAGCCCTCACTGAAGAATTTGCAGTTCACCATTAGAAGAGTACACCTTACCATCCACAAGAAAACAGAACGGTTGAAGCATTCAACAAAATCTTGGAGATAGCATTGAAAAAGATTTGCAGTGTGAACAGGGATGACTGGGATTTAAGAGTACCAACAGTACTCTGGGCTTATAGAACCACTTGCAAGAAATTAACAATGCATACCCCTTTCAAGTTGGTTTATGGTCTCGAAGTTGTTGTCGCGATGGAGTACTTGGTACCAAGATTAAGAATTGTTACATTTACAGACATGGATGATACTGGCACTATTCATGAGAGGCTTGCCCAGCTAGTTGAACTAGAAGAAGACATATTTATTGCAAGATTTCATTAGCAGGTACAGAAGGAAAGAGAGAAGGCCTATCATGACAAAAACACCAAGAAGAAGGCATTTAAGCAAGGTGATTTAGTACTGGTGTATGACAGTAAATTTATAAGACACCCAGGGAAGTTCAGAACGCATTGGCTTGGACCATATGAGATCGCCTATGTTACAGAAAGAGGAGTTGTGCAACTGAAGACATTGAAGGGAGAATGGAAAGAAGGATTAGTGAATGGGAGTCGACTGAAGTTGTATTATGACAACCAGTTGCCTCACAACTATCAGTAAAAGCAAGGAGAAAAGGGTCTAGGTACTAGGTGCAGTTGAAACTAGGTACCAGACACAGAAAAGACAGTCTGCACAAGGATGGGAAAGAGGCATAAAGCAGAAAGCAAAGGCTTCATTGAGTAGTCCAAAGTCAAAGTGAAACGGAAGGATCAGATCTGAAGTGCCTCGGGATGAGCCACGGGTGAGTATTGGGGGCCTGTTGGACCTTGGTTATGGACGAAAGAGAAGATTAAGGAATAAAAGGTCAAACGCAAACTACACGGGAGACACAGTGACTGTCACTAGGTCGAAGTAAGCAAAAGAGCAGAAAATCCGGAGTGAAGTACGAAAAAGCAAGCCGTTGGATGAGGAGATCGAGGATGACAAATCAACAAGGAAGATGGATTGAGGACAACTCAACAAGCAGAGAAATCCACCATTGGATGATTTGGAGCACCGTGTGAGAAGGGAGGAAAGACAGGCTGGCAAAGCCCTGAAAATGCGGGTCAAGTTGACCTATGGTTTTAGACACCTAGGGTTTTGGGTAATTAGGGTTTTAACACCTAAGTTTCGACCTAAGGCTACCAGTGAGGGACTATAATGTATAAAGAGAGGTCGAGAGGACCTAGGTTGGGTCGGTACTAGTGTTGGGTATTGATATTGATTGTTGTTGGTTGAGAGATTATTGTACTGTGAGAGAGAGGAGTGTTTAGAGTGAGAGCCTTTTAGTATTGTAAGATCTTCAGCTGGGTGCGAAGATCAAGTCCTGCAGCTGGGTGCACAAGAAGGTGGGAGACAGAGAGAAGAAGAGAGAAGATTTGTTGACTAAGAGCTTAGATCAGAACTATAAGATTTATCTCAATATATCATAAGCACAGTTCTGTGGATGTATCCCTAGAGAGAGGATGAACCACGTATACTTTGTGGCATATGTTTGATTGATGCTTGGATCTCTGTCATTGTTATACTGTTATTTGCATTATTGTGTTAGATCATATTTATAGATGCGCAAAGTAGATCTAGCTGATAAGAGGTATATGCATGTTGCAATATTGTTGTATTAGTTCCACTTGATATTCCCCTGGTTGTAGACATCTCTGTCCTGCAACCCCCCTCTTAGTTGCTTCAGGTGAGACTACATTTGCTTCGCAGGTGTTGCTGAAAGGGCCAGTAGCTAGGGCTTGTTGGTGCACTCTTGGAGTGAACCCTGGGTCTGCCCCTCTACCAACATAAATACAGGAGGTTAGTCTTCATTTTGGCAGGCATTCTCACAATTACAAAAGAAGCACTTGTGCGTACTGCAGTTGGCCAGTTGTGCGCAAGTTTGGAGGAGAGTTGTTGTTGCAGCTAGCAGATTTCAGTTTGGCTTGGACTATCTCTTGGTTGTGGTTTGGACTCTCTTATCAGATCCTGTTTGGTGTGTTATCCTTGGAGAAAGGTGCACCAGCTTTGTTTGGCTATCTAGCCTAGGGTTTTCTTCTGGAATGATTCTCTGTCAAGGTTAAGGTGCTCGAAGGGTGGCTTCAGCCTATGGTTGGGTGACAATAGTGATATTGTCTATGGTTAAATGAGCACATCCATCATATTCTAACAACCAATAGGTATGTGTCAAAGAAAAAAAACATTGGGAAGACGAAAGTTTGGTATGTATTATTGCACAGATTTTTGTTTGGGAAAATCCCAATCCAAACCACAAGTGTGTTACACGACTAGGAACACCTATTAGTGCCACCTCAATAGATGTCCACCTAGTTTTAGTGAAGTACAAATCCAACACAAGGGAGGATTCTCGGTTGATCCTAGGGGGATTGCAAGGGGAGAATAAAGGATCTAGAAGAACACCCCTATAGGTCAATTTAAAGTGATACTTGAGGCTTGGGGAAAGAGTCTTTGGAGTTGGTAAATGGTTTCCAAGGTTGTTTACCTGCAAAATAGTGTTAGACCAAGCAAAACAAGACAATATATGATCATATAAGCCTCAAAACCTATGAGGAATCATCAATAAACAATGTTGTCCCTAAATTGCAGTAGTATGCAAATATATTTAAGAAATGAAGAAGTTGTAACAACCAAAACTTAAACTATCAAAATCGAGTATATGATGTCAGAAAATAAAGCTAGTAATTAGTAGACAATATTCCAATGTTTAAACCAAGACTTTGATAGCAAGAGAGGGTTGTTAATGAGTGGATCAACAAGTATTTATAAAAATGAATGGTTGTAGCAATATTTTGCTCCAACAACAAGTTCTATCCACTAAAATCAGCAAGTAAGCCACCCAAGCAATACCTCTTAATCAGCTTACAAATATCACAGCTTACAATTAAATATCACCTCATAGATCAAATATCACAGCTTACAAATAAATTTCAGTGGTAGAAAGTTGGAAAAAAGTTTTTTGCACCCCTAATGGAAATAGATTAATGTTTATTACAATAGTTCAACCACTTGGAAAATCAAGGTGCCCAAAGGGCACACGATAACTTAAAGCATGTAAAGTTTAGATCTGAGCTTAAACAATTCAATCTCTTTAAATTCATGTTTACCAATGTAACAATATTCAATCTCCAATGCAACTAGTGCCTTATATATTGGGTTTTGGAGTCTCTTGATTAGTCATAACCAAGTTAATCTAGGGTTTATTACTCTTCTATGGGTGTAAGCCTTTTTACTCCCCAGAGAAAACAAACCTTGGCAAGGTCTTGCCACAAGGGTGTAAGCCCTTTTACTCCATGTAGCAATCCTTAATCATTTTCAATAACAATAGAAATAAATTCCTTGATGGATGGTGTATGCCCTTATACTCCTCCAAGGGTTTGATAAACTAACCTTGAAATCAAGAAGAAACACACAAAAATTTAGAAATTCCTTACCTAATCCAAGAGATAGCATGCAAAACCCTTACTTATCAAAGATGTTCCACCAAATTTCCAAGAACAAGCATCCAAGAGAAGTCGCTAGCCTTTCTTCCCCCTATAGACAAGTAAAGAATCCATTTTGCACAAGAGACAAGAGATAGAGAATTGCCCAATATGGGCCGAAATTTCAATCCAAGAGTATGTAATTCTCAAGTGATGAGATGTGAAAATGAAAAGGAGATGGCCTCTATTTATATGAGGCCATATAAACCAATTTGTCCACATAAAATTGTAAACCACAAATTAAAAGAGAGTTGACCCCCTTTATTTTCTCTTATAATTTGCAATAAATAAAATTAAATAAGATAAAACCCTAAAAAGGGTGGTGACATGCCCTAGAAAGGTGATGTCATGCCCTAGAAAGGTCACTTTGAGCCTCAAAAAGAAAATCGTTGGACCTCCAAAGTCCATGTGCCAAGCTCTCAAGTGCTAGAGCGTCATGCCATGCATCTCCTTCCTTCTAAACACATCACCTCCATAACCAATCAATCCCACCAAACACTAGCCTCCAAATGACATCAAGGGATTATAATGTGACATCATACGCCTCAAAAGGCCAACGTCCAGGTGAAAAGGGCTATGATGTCATCCTCAAATGTTGTCAAAGTGCCTCCAAAGGAAACATCCTCTATCCTTTGTACACAAAGGCTTCAGGGTCCTCTTCCCATCTTGTGGGGTATGGCATCCATCCTTGGGGTTTGCAACCCCTCATGAAGGTCAAAATGGAATAATTCCCCAATGGATAGCTTTCACATGCCAAGGTCTCACAAAGACAAATAAGTATGCCCTCTAAGGGTCCACAAGTTACATGTATCATGCCAAGTAAGCCACATTTAATAAAAGAACCACCCAAACATGTGCATTAAATCCCCCCTTTTCAAACTAAACAACTTCTCAAAAACCTTATAAGATTTGTAAAATTTAACTATGGGAGGGTTGTCATGGTACCCTATTGGGTAGATCAATCCCCAAGTCAAGGAATGTTTCCCAAGGAGACCATCTCTAAGTCATGTAATGAGTATGAGGTGAATGGGGGTATGAATTTTGGGCATGGAGTTCTTAACATATCAAGGGCTCATATTGTCTCATTTATGGGTGCCTTTGTGGAGGGTGTGTTGCATCCCTCATTTGCAATGAAAACTTTTTCCAATCCCTTTTATTTTCCATTAATTTATTATGGTCCAAACATTGAGTGCTATGTGCAATGGAAATTAAAAAGTAGCGCAATGCCACTTGAAGTTAGTGTTAGGAAATGAGACACACTTCCACGCTAAACCCAGCAAAAGAGGAAGAAATATTTAATCAAGAAAGTAAATGACACAACAAGCACACAGTACACAGAGAATTTACCCTGGAAACTCAAACTGAGAAACCAACATTCTTTCAGCATTATGCTCCTTGTTATCTTATTCATTCATAATAAAAGGTTACATGTCTACCCTTGGTCCACACCTAGGACACAATTGACATTGTACCCTCTTGCTTATACAAGAACCCTATAGCTAATTCGGCTTACATCTACATGACCAACAACCTCTACAATTATTGATTTAGTCATTGATTATCTTTTCGGGCTTACAACACGCCTTCTTTATAGACCTTAAAATAGGAAAAACCCTAAAGAAAAGGTGCCAAAAAAAGGTTGAAGATCATTGCCTACAAATCTCATGAATCTTGAGATTTTGTTATAGTCAACTACCAAGTCGTATTACTTGTCGACTACCAGTCGACCTTCATTTGTTCTTCATTCGGTTTCCACACACCTTCCTATCGACTTCTTGTCAGTTGACCTCTTCAAATTTTTGTCAATGTCTTTACCATGTTGAACCACCTCGACCTTCGACTTGTTGTCGATCCACCTTGACTTCGTCTTTACCCAGTTGAACCACATCGACCTTCAAATTCGACTATCATTCGATCCACCTCGACTTTCACTTCAAAGAATATAACAACCTAACATTATCCCATTTGTTTTTTTCTTCGCTGAAACTGGGAGACCTTTGAACTTTCATTCATAAACCCAGGGTAGCAATGCCCATTGCCTCTTTGCACCAAGAGAACTTCACAACACTCACAGGCTTGGTCAATGAGTCTACTATGTTTTCCAACGTGTCTACTTTCTCGAGAAACTCCTTGTTTCTTTCCACCATGTCTCTCACGAAATGGTATTGTACATCAATGTGCTTAGTCTTATAATGATAAGCATGGTTCTTTGCCACAAATATTTTTCTTTGACTGTCGCAACTTATATTCATAGCTCTATGCTCAAACCCGATTCATGAACACAGCCTTTGTAACATTACTGCTTCTTTGCGTCCATGAGTGGTTTCCATGTATTCAACTTATATTGTTGACAAATCTACAACCATCTATCGCTTACTCATCATTGTTCCACAGAACATCTTGAAGACATATCCACTAGTCGATCTAGATCTCCAGCCCAGTCGATGTTGACAAAGCAATGTACATTTAATTCACTGTCAACTACAGGTTTTCCTTGGTAGCATATAGCATAGTCTTTTGTGCCAAAAAAATACTTGAATACTCTCTTGAGGGTTTTCCAGTGCTCCTTCTGAGGTGTCGACATGTATCTTCTTAACACTCCCATTGCATGGGCGATGTCTAGTCAAGTGCATACCATCGCATATATTAGACTACCAACAATATTTTCATAGGGAACATGTGTCATGTCCTCTATTTCCTCTTGTGTCTTTGGACATTGCTCAGTAGTTAGCCTTGCTCCCACAGGAATTGACACCATCACAGGTTTGCAATCCTGCATGTTGAAACGTTTCAATATTGTTTCAATATACTTCATCTGGTTCAACCAGAGCTTTATAACTATTCGATCTCTCTTAATCTCCATTACTATAATAAAGTTAGTTGCACTGAGATCCTTCATGTCAAACTTGGAGGATAGTTGTTTCTTCACCGTCTTTATTGTGTCCATGTTGTTTCCAATCATCAACATGTCGTCAACATACAAAGCTACATATATAAAATGCTCACCTTCTTCTTTGGAATATATGCAGTGATCAACTTTGATTCTCACAAATCTCAGACTAAGGATGTATGTGTTGAAATTTTGGTAACCACATCCTTGGTGATTGTTTTTTACCATAAAGGGATCCTTCCAGTTTACACACCAAATATTTATTTCCCTTTACTACAAATCCTTCAGGTTGTTTCATGTAGATTTCCTCTTCCAGGCCCCCATGTAGGAACAATGTCTTCACATTCATCTATTCTATTTTTGGATCAAATGTTGCAGCTAGAGACATTAGTACTCTAATGGAAGTTAATTTTGCAACTGGGGAAAATTTCTCACCGAAGTCGACTCCTTCAACTTGGGAGTATCCTTTTGCTACCAGTCAAGCTTTGAGTTTGTCAACTTGACCTACTGCATCCATATTCTTATTGAATACCCACTTTCTGCTGAAAGACTTTCTTCAACTAGGCAAATTGTCTAAGTCCCATGTCTCATTCTTGTGCAAGGATTCCATCTCTTCGACTATGGCGTCCTTCCATAGTTTTCCCTCTGCCTCCTCAATTGCCTCCTCGACCGACTTGGGCTCATCATTGGTGGAAGTTAACACGTATTCGGAACGGAATTCAGGTGGACTGTACCTTTCGACTAGTTTTCTTACTCTTTCTCACCTCCTTACAACTGGGGTTGGTTGTTCCACCTCTTCTTTTAAATTCAGTCAACTCATATGAATCATCTTCTTTGTTCATCAGTTCAAACTGCACTGTCTCAGGATTATTCTTGGTCTGAACTATTTCTTCGGGCTCATACTTACTTCCAACTTCTCTGAAGACCACATCTCGACTATATATTTTTTTCCTCGATGCAGGATCCCACAGTTTATATCATTTCATTCATTCTTTGTATCCAATGAAAATACATTTGATTGCCTTCTTTTCCATCTTGCTCCTCTTTTCCTTAGGAACATACACAAATGCATCACAACCAAATACTTTTAGATGTAAAACCAAAATCTTCTTACTCAACCATACCTCATGTGGAGTCATTTCGATTAGCACCAACAAAGGAGACATATTCAATAGATATTTTGCAGCGTCGACTACCTCCGCCTAGAATTCTTGTGTGAACCCAACAACATTGAGAATCCTCCTTGCCTTGTCCATCAACATTTTGTTCATTCGCTCGAATACTCCATTTTGATGTGGGGTGTATGGTGTGGTAGTTTGGCGTGCTATGCCAGACTACTTGCATAACTGATCAAATTTGTTTCCACATAATTCACCACTGTTTTCAGTGCTCAACACCTTAATATTCTTATATGTCTGGTTTTCTACGAGAGATTTAAACTCTTTGAATTTCTTGAAAACCTTTTATTTATAACTTAGTATATATATCCATGTTTTCCTAGAAAAATCATCTATGAAGGAGACACAATACATAGATTGACCAAGTGAAGGCACTGTAACAGGTCCAAACACATCACTATGAACTAGTTATAGAATCCCATTTTCCCTTGTCGCTCCAGATGGGAACCTCCCCCGACTTTGTTTTCCATATATACAATTTTCACAAAAGTCGACTTCTAAATTACATTCATCAAAGTCTTCAACCATACATTTGTTATGCATGGCTCTAAGTCCTTTTTCTCCAATGTGTCCCATCCTCTCGTGTCATAGCATCATTGCGTAGAATTTATGATTACTTGTCGAATCAGTTTGAATTGACTCAGCTCGAGTCGAGTCGAGTCAAATTCATGAGCAACGATGTTGTTGCATCCAGTCGAGTCGACACTCCCTAGCAACTTGTAGAGGGTTCCAATATGAACTCCTTTCATTAATACCATCGTACCTCTAATAATCTTGCATGAATCCTTCTGAAATAGAGTGTGCACACCAACATCACTCATCTTATTGAAAAATAGCAGGTTTCTTTCCAAAAACTAAATTTGTAGCACACCTAGAAGGGTTCTACTCCTCCCATCCTCAGTATCAGTCGAACTCTTCCTCGTCCGAGAATTTTGTTTGTCGAGTCCTCCCCCAAGAACATGTTTCCTCCTTCATATCATTCATATTCACATAACCATTCTCTATGTGGTGTCATATGATAGGATGCTCCTGATTCGATCAACCAAACATCTTGATCTGACTGTGTATTTGTCAACATTGGGTACACATCACCTCCCTTATCTGGAGTCATATTTATTTTAGTTGACTACTTCTTTTCGGATCCTGTATTGACTTCCATTGCCTTCGACTTGCAGTGCTTTTTGTAATTCCCAGCTTTACCACATTTCCAGCATCTTCTCATTGATTGAACCGGGGATTTATATCTACCCTTCGACTTAGACTTTCTATTAGAGAATTTGTCTTTATCTCTGTCAATCGATCAACCTCTCACCACTAAAGCATTTTTGGTCGATCCTTCCATATTCTTTCTTCTCATTTCTTTCGACAGTACAGATGCAACCACGTCTTCTAGTGCTAATGTAGTTGCATTACTTCCTATATCCAAGACTAAGTTATCCCAAGAGTCTGGCAAAAACCATACTAGGCTAATACATTTCTCCTCCTCAGTTATTTTAATATCCACAGAATATAACTGGCTTTTAATGGTATTAAATGCATTTAAATTCTCAGTCACCGAACTGCCATCACTCATCCTCAAAAGATACAGTTTCTTTATAAGAAACAACTTAATTCCAAGGAATTTAGACTGGTACAAGATTCCCAACTTGTCTCACGGTTTCTTGGTCAAATATTCACCCGCGACATTCAGCAACACCAAATTTGCAAGACAAAGTTGAATCGTCTTCTCTTGAGTTTCTCCCATTCTTCCATCTACATTCCTGTCGGCATGGTACCTGGACAGACTATTGCCCATTGTTCTTGATCTACAAGGGTATCTTCAATTTTAAGCTTTCAAAGCTCAAAATTCTAGCCTTTGAATTTTTTGATCTCTATTCTCCAGTTGCTCGCCATTATTTAACACAATCTTTAGAAAAATATTTAAATATCTCTAACTTATGAATCTTATTGAACCTAGAGTTTAGCTCAGAATCTAAGGTTGTTAAACCAATCTCTGATACCACATGTTAATAAATGAGACAGGCTTCCATTCTAAATGAAGAAATATTTAATCGAGAAAGTAAATGGCACAGCAAGCACAAAGTACACATATTTTACCTTGGAAACCCAAACTGGGAAAACCAACATTCCTTGAGTGTTTTTCTCCTTGTTGTCTTATTCATTCAAAATAAAATGTTACATGTCTAACCTTGGTCCACACCTAAGATAAAATCGACACCATAAAATCTTCCTTACACAAGAACAACCCTGTAGGCAATTCATCTTACATCTACGTAACTAGCAACCTCTAAAATTATTAATTCATTCATTGACTAGCCTTTTCGGCCTTACAACACGCCTTCTTTATAAAACCTTACAGGAGGAAAAACCCTAAATAAAAGGCACCCAACAATGATTACAGATCCATGCAGATCATTGGCTACAAATCTCGTGAATCTCGAGATTCTGTTACAGTTAACTACAAGGTCGTATTACCCGTCGACTACCAGTTGGTCTTCAATCAATTGCCACAAGCCCGCCTGTCGACCTCTTGTTGATTGACCTCTTCAACTTGTTTTCGATGTATTTACCATGTTGAACCACCTCTACCTTTGACTTCGACTTTGCCCGGTCGACTATTCTCGACCTTTGACTTCTTGTCGATCCACCTCGACTTCGTCTTTACCCATTCAAACCACATCGACCTTGGACTTCGACTGTCAGTGGATCCACCTCGACTTCACTGCAAAGAATATAATAACCCAACAATTAGGAACACATTGAGTCCCATATGCACTAGAAATTAAAATACACTGCAAATACATTCCCCAATCAAGAAGGACATTCATTAATTATGTGTTTTCTTTTTTAAAAGGTCCTTCATTTTTTATGGAGAAGTTTTTCATTTCTCTCAAGACCTTAGGGAAGGCATCTAGAAGGAAAATTTATGGATTTTAACTTTTTCCAACCACAACACCTCTGGGACTTTATCCCCTTCTTCCCATGTAATGAGATACAAGCCCTTCTTGGGGTCAATAATCCCAAAATCCCAAAATATGAGGAAACAAAAGGGAAGAGGTGTGGAAAGTGGTAAGTATGTGCGGTAATGATGACCCTTCAATGAGACCCCCTAGTAGAAATCATTTCCCCGAGGGCGATCCACTTACTAGGAAACCATGTCAATCACCAAGGTCCTATCAAGATTGTCAACTGGGTTTGTCTTTGACCACAGATTGACTCTAAGTTTCAACTATTATGATAATGTTTCCTGTTGTTTTAGGATAGCCAACAGTCCAAGAACTTCTTGTTGATTTGTTACGGTTGCACTTCCAATTTTAGGTGCTCTAGCATGTAGTTTTAGTAACCAAAAGTTATCACATGCATACTAAAATAAGTACAACATGCCTAAAGATCTCTATAGTTGAAAATAAGAAGATCTAAGAAACTAACACATGCATTTTTGTACACATGTATTTTTGGTCAACATGACCCTGGATAAAACCTCCTCAGGGAAAACCAGTTTGGGATATATGTCTATATCATGATGATCAAAGAAAGAGATAAAAAAAGTAATGAAATACAATGGAACTTGTATACATAGCAATCTCATCATGAGCCTTTCCACAAGAACCAAAGAAAGAAGTGTCCAAACTCAGGTGCGCCCTCTCCCTTTGTTGCCCTCTGCACTGAACTGAAGTGCTCTAGCTCATTTGTAACCCAATGAAGAAATCCCTCCACATGAATGTCCTCTCCTATGCTTCCTCTCCACTAAAACTGTCAGAGCTAGAATCCTCCAAGAAGATTTTCTACCAAGTAGCTTCCAGTCCTCTCCACATGTGCTCCCTCCTCCTAGCAGAAATGATCACCATAAATTGAATGTCTCTCTCCATAGAAAAAAACACCCAATCTCTCCTCTCCCTATGCAACAAACCTCATCTCAAGGTGACAAGTCATCCTCCTCTTATTCGCAAATGAAGGATAATAAATGTGCCTCCTCTCCTAGATGCACCCCTCATCCATGTAAAATGATCCCTCGCATAAATGGAAGCTATGGCTCCATGGAAATACTCTCCATGCAATCTCAAACCAAACACAAGCCTCTCATCAAGCTCTCAAGGGTTTTTTTCAAACCCTCATGAAGTGTGCCCTCCTTCTCCTCAAGAAATGTGCCCCTCTTCTCTTCTCCAAAACTCACAAGTGAAGAATGAGTCTCCAAAACTCACTTTACCCTCTCTTTAGCCTATTTGATCCAACCCTAGAAGATCAATGGCCTAGATTAGATCTAGCCAAGTCTAATCAATGAGTGAGATCTCATCCTAAAATCTCACTAAGGAAACCCACTTTCATTAGTTCCTTTATGTCTATTAATTCACCGACATTGTGAATTAATTGTCACTTTATGACTTAAATCTCCTAAGTCAAAGTGAAATTAGAATTATAAAGTAAAGTACAAGGGTAATAGTCTTCCCCCTTTGTGATTAGAGACTCATAAGCACATGGGGACCACTTTCCAAGGTACCCAAATCTCAACACTCCCTCTTACCAAGGAAAGTGCTCGTCACCACCAATAACATCCCTATAGTGGACATGGTTGCCTCCTGGAATATGCTCGGTGAGTATGGTTGTACCCTGATTGCTGAAAGTGGACTCTGTCATAGATCTACTCAATCTATATGATCTATAAATGGCACTGACTCTCCATCTATCCAAGATCACCTAGATCTCGGCATCACACCGAAGATCTCCACCTTGGTCTCCCACCAAAGACTTCCACCTACTCTTGGCTTCTCACCAAGATTCACTACTCTTGGCATCTCACCGAGAGTCTCCCCCTCTTAGTCTCTCACCAAGATTCATGAACTTGGCCTCTCGCCAAGTCATCTCCACCTGAAGTGGATTCAGAACCTGATCTGCCCATCTCAGAAGCTATGTGAGGCTCAAGCCTCTGTGGTGCCCTGTTTCTCCTCCTCATCAACCTCTGATGCACTGAAGTTGTAGCACCAACTCTCTATCTTCTCGACTGCTCTGAAACTGTAGCTATACTGGGTGGACCAGTCACCAACTCTAAATATGTCTAGGGACACTGAGTATCATCTCCCTCTGAGTCACTGTTGTGATTAAGTTGATCCTCCTCAACTTTGTCTCCCCATATAGTGTTGGATGGTGTAATAGCAAACAAGGTAATCACGAATGCACACTCTATCGCAAAGTGATCACTGAACTCTATCTCCTCTGTTGTCACTGCTGACACATCATGTTGCTTCTTGTTCTTCTTGGGACACTGTAGTGCATAGTGACCCATCTCTCCACAAGAAAATCATCTCACTGTGCGCATGTCTCTCCTCTGCCCACTGTTGTTGTTTCTCTCTCCTCCCTGTGGTGGGGCCCCAAACTTGGGACCCTTTTGACCTCCACGGTCGGTCTTATTCTTTCCCTTTGTCCAAATAGCAAGGTGCTCAGTACCAGAAACTATCTACCACTGCTACTGCTACCTAGAACCCTCGGTTGCAAGCCTAATCTCCTCCTGGATGAAGTCATCCCACATCCTCTCCCATGTAGGCATGACCTCCCTGGAAACAATGCCCTGTACAAATGGACCCCACAGTTTGGTGAAGCTATTCATAGCTTGCCTCACCAAAGAGTTAGGGTTCACCACCTCTCCGACGGCTACAAGCTTGTCTCTGATCTGAGTGTATCTACCAAGGAATGAAGTAACTGAATCATCCTCGAGCATGTGAATGCCCCTGAGTCGGTCATGAAGAACCATCTTCCGGTTCTCATTAGATCTCTCGTACAACTTTCAAAGATATGCCCACATCTCAAATGCACAAGTCTTCCCAATAAAGTGGGGAATAATGTGATCTCTCACAGCATCACAAATGATCATCTTTGCCTTGTTGTTCCCCCTCCTGAATTATGCCACCAAGACGGGAGCAGTGACAGGAATGGGAAGAACAATTGCCTCGACTATGTACCATAGCTCGAGTTCCTCTAAGACAAAGAACATCCTCGCCTTCCAAGGCGACCAATTGCTAGCCCCGGCTAGCCTATCCTCAACACACATATGAGATATCGACATGTCTGTCACACTCCGCTCACTCTGATTCTCCCAATGCAAAGGAATTTCACCTCACTCCTGTCAACACAGGTGTGAAAAGAGGCAAGTGAATCCATGACCTCACTCCTAGTCAGTAGATGTGAAAAGAGGTCGTCAACTACAGCCTCACTCTTCTCCATGCATGTGTGAAAAGAGGTTGTCCACAAGTGTCAAAAACTACCCAACTATCCTCTACAAAAATCTGCCCTCTAACAACCATTGAATGAGTCAATGGTTGTCCACAAAATTATGCCAAGAAGATGTATATGACAAAAAACACATATGTTGTCCAAACTGCTCAAAAATCAACCACCTCGTCTCTGATACCATGAATATTTTTAGGTCCTATCAAGATTGACAACTGGGTTTGTCTTTGACCATAGATTGACTCTAAGTTTCAACTGGTATGATAATGTTTGTTGTTGTTTTAGGATAGCCAATAGTCCAAGAACTTCTTGTTGATTTGTTACGGTTGCACTTCCAATTTTAGATGCTCTAGCATGTAGTTTTAGTAACCAAAAGTTAGCGCATGCATACTAAAATAAGTACAACACACCTAAAGATCTTTACAGCTTAAAATAAGCAGATCTAAGAAACTAACACATGCATTTTTGTACACAGGTATTTTTGGTCAACATGACCGTGGATAAAACCCCCTCAGGGAAAACTAGTTTGGGATATATGTCTATATCATGATGATCAAAGCAAGAGATACAACAAGTAATGAAAAACAATGGAACATGTATACATAGCAAGCTCATCACAAGCCTTGCCACAAGAACCAGAGAAAGAAGTGCCCAAACTCCGGTGTGCCCTCTCCCTTTGTTGCCCTCTGCACTGACCTGAAGTGCTCTAGCTCATTTGTAACCCAATGAAGAAATCCCTCCACAGGAATGTCCTCTCCTGTGCTGCCTCTCCACTGAAACTGTCAGAGCTTGAATACTCCAAGAAGATCTGCTACTAGGTAGTTGCCAGTCCTCTCCACAGGTGCACCCTCCCCCTAGCAGAAATGATCACCATAAATAAACTGAGCCATAAACTGAATGTCTCTCTCCACATAAACAAGCGCCCAAGCTCTCCTCTCCCTATGCAATAGAACTCATCTCAAGGTGACAAGTCTTCCTCCTCTGATGAGAAAATGAAGGATAATAAATGTGCCTCCTCTCCTAGATGCACCCCAAATCCATGTAAAATGTTCCCTCACAGAAATGGAAGCTATGGCTCCATGGAAATACTCTCCATGCAAGCTCAAACCAAACACAAGATTCTCCTCAAGCTCTCAAGGGTTTTTCTCAAACCCTCATGAAGTGCGCCCTCCTTCTCCTCAAGAAATGTGCCCCTCTTCGCTTATCCAAAACTCACAAGTGAAGAATGAGTCTCCAAAACTCAATTTACCCTCTCTTTAGCCTCTTTGAGCCAACCCTAAAAGATCAATGGCCTAGATTAGATCTAGCCAAGTCTAATCAATGGGTGAGATCTCATCCTAAAATCTCACTAAGGAAAC
>JZKD02S1135054.1:180302-191992 GCA_000966675.3 Picea glauca | reverse complement strand
AAGTGAAATTAGAATCATAAAGTAAAGTACAAGGGTAATAGTCTTCCCCCTTTGTGCTTAGAGACTCATAAGCACATGGGGACCACTTTCCAAGGTACCCAAATCTCAACAACCATGTCAACCACCAAGGTGAAATGAGGAAAAATGTATAATTTCCAAGCAAATGTCTTCATAATCAAGAAATGACTCTTTGCAACATGCTCAAATGCTTCAATTATTAAAGTGGCACTTACCACAAGATCGAACATGTTACCTCATCAAGCAAAACTTGTTGTCCTTTATGGGCCAAGCTAGTGTGGTGGACATTGTTGTTGTCTATGAATGGTGATGTGTGATGAGAGGAGAGGTTGTGTCTACTCATCTGGCTCTCGACACTCCATGTCTTCAACTTGTGGGCCTCAAGACATCATCTCCTTAGTTACCCCTAGAACAAATTATTTCCTAACTTGCAGAATCCCTTCGAAGTGGAGAAAAATGCAAGTGGGTATGTTATGGGAGTCATTTTGATGCATTGAGGTAAGTCAGTATGCTATCATTCTAAAATGTTTCATGGGGGAGTATTAAACTACCCTACATATTATAAAGAACTCTATGCCCTGGTTCAAGTTGTTAAGAAGAGGAAGCATTATCTAATGGACAAGGAAACCATTATCCACATAGATCACCAGCCACTACAGTATATGCAGGCCTAGAGTTAGCTTCAACAAACTAGACATTACAAGTGGATGGGATTTTTGTAGCAATTTCATCTAGTCATCAAGTATAAGGAGGCAAAATACTAATAAATTAGCAGACATGCTTTCAAAGGCCACCCACCATGAATATTACAGATTTGGGAACTCTTGTGCACATGGAGCCTTTTATCCATGATGCATACAAAGAGGCGTACACAAAAGATAAGGACTTCAAGGAGGTGTTTCAACAACTATATGGTCAAATTCATGTAGAAGAAGGTGATGGTAAGGTTGAATATCATCTCTAGAATGGGTTTCTCTACAAGCTAGACAAGCTCTACATTCCTAAAGGTGAAAGATTGCAACTTATCAGAGAGGCTCACACCTCCAAAGTTGCAAGACATTTTGGTGTTGGGAAGACAATTGCTAACTTACAAAGGTATATTTATTGGCCTAGAATACAAGAAGATGTAGCTCAGTATATTAGAGGATGTATACTTTGTTGTACCATCAAGCCAATAATAGAAACCAAGGTCTATACCATCCCTTACATGTACCCACTCGACCTTGGGAAATCGTTTCCATGGATTTTGTGGGAGCTTTACCAACAACCAAGAAGGGACACGACTATCTTTTTGTGGTAGTTGACAGGTTCAACAAGATGTGCATACTTATGCCTTTAAAAAATACCATAAGAGGTCAAGAAGAAACAAACATGTTCTTTGAACAAGTATGGGTGCACTTTGAGATACCAAGGAGCGTCATCTCATATAGGGATACCAGATTTCTTAATGCCTTTCAGACTACACTTTGGGAGAAGATGGACACAAAATTGAAGACATCTACAACATTCCATCCACTAACAGATGGGAAAACAGAAGTAATCAATGGGACTTTGGTGCAACTTTTGAGGGGTTACAATTGTTAGTATCCATATACTAACATTTTCAATTTTCTCCTTGTTGGAGGAATGGGGTTATTCCCTTAGCACCGAGAAGTGTTTCTCCTGAGCACCGGTATCGTATATGCCAAAAGTAGTATTGAGATTTTAACTTGCATCGTTGGAGGAAGGTATAAGAAAGGTGGAAGTCCTTGTTCCATACGCCTTCACAGTGTTATTATGACCTGATTCCACTTCATCAATATAAATTAGCCTTTGCACTAGTAAAATGTGTTTAAAGATGATATTAAACTTAATAATTATTATAGCAAGTTATTGGCCAAGAGCCAATATCCAACACCTGCAATCAACACACAAGTCAAGCCAAAGCCTAGTGACAAGCACCAAGCCACATGAAGGATGAGCCATGGATCTATGTGCACAATGCTTGATCATCCATTTTGAGGGACGTCAATTTTGCCAGTTGTCAATGAAAAGATCCATGTGTCAACAAAGTCAAGCACCTGCCATCAACATGACATAGCTTTGCTCTGGACATCCAAGTGTTGGTCATGTGTTGGGGCGATTTTTATGATGGGGAAAAGGAACTAATAGGCATACTTTAGAATGCTCGATTTCTTGAGTATCCAAGTGTTATGTTCGAGTAGTGTTAACTCAAGGCATAATAAGAGAAAACTAGGCCAATTGTTGACAGTATGACCTATGGCACAGGTTGTGGATTTTCAGATGGGGGAAATTGTGTTGCAGATGCAAGGACACGATCAACATCAATTAGAAAGATCCGGACTATTGTGATACTCTGTATGGTTTTCATGAGTGTGGAGGTGGTAGGTGGTATAAAAACTAACAGCCTGGAAATTCTAGCTGATGTTGCACATTTATAAACAGATGTTGTTGGATTTGCAATTTCTTTGTTTGCAATAGGGGCATCGACAGATTCTCCAGTTGACCATCCAGATACAGGGTCATTTTCATATCCTCCAGATGCGGATCGAGCGTATCCATATTGAATGGCAGAAAGCATGAAAAAGAAGCACCCTTTTTTTGTGAGATATTGCTACAGGTTATGATCGTATTACCTCAACTATTGGTGTTTCCCATAAATGTGAGTCACTCATGATCTGCAAGACAAAAAAGGCATTTAATTCTCTTTTATTTGTTTTTGCGATCTCCGTGAACTTAGGGTTTGTAAATCCATGGTTTCAAATGACATCGTCAACGTGAAAACAAAGTTTGAAAAAATTTATCTTGAGCTTAAGGCTCAGATTCTAAATGATTATGCCTTCGATTACACCAAAGACGCTCGTCAATAGGTCGAGAAGATGATGGACTACATGGTGTTAATGTTTATGCCATTATTATAGTTCTTTGCATTTCAATAGATAAGAGCAACATAAGAACAAGATCACTGAGAAATACACATTCACAAAAGACAACATTTATCCTGGGAAACCCTCTAGGGGAAGAAAACCCAGCAAAAACTTCCTTATCATAAATTGTCAATACAATGTCAAGAGATAACTCAAATCAATATAGATATTCCTCTCCAAAAGATGCGCCACTCTTCTCCCTCTCTCCAACTGGTAAGTTGCAGATTTCCTCTTAGAAAAATGAGCAAGTGTATTGTATTCAAATGAGGCGCTAGCCTCCTATATTTATACAAGTTCTGGCACATGTGAAGTGTTTCTTCACTGGCAGGGTCGACTTCTCAATCTGGGTGGGTAAACCCACCTTTATTATATTTCTGGGTCTCTTAATTAACTGTTGGGGACGACTTCTTATTCTGCCTATTATAATTATCTGTTGACCAATCTGCAAAAGGGGATTTGGTACTAATACAATTACTGACATGATTAATCCACAATGGGGATGAATCCTATGAATAAAATAACAATAATAATAAGAATACTCTTTACAGTTACATTATTTTAACACTCCCCCTTAACAAGAAGGGTATTCTTCAACATCATCAGGCGAGAGAGGTTTGCATCATCAGTGGCATCAGGAGGACAGTATCGTCAATATCATCTTGGAACATTGGCTGGCATATTTACGAGTCATCGGAATTTTTCTTCATCGGCAACATCATCATTCTTGAAATAATGCCATCATCGTCTCCATCAATATGTATCAATAAAAAATGATACCTCATCACAGCACTAGGCTGGCACATCACAGTACTACACTGGCTCAATGTCACAGTTGTTAAGATGGTAGCTCAGTGTCAGTCACATCTTGCTTTACGTCTAACAACTAGGTCAGAACCAAGGAATCATCTTGCTTTACGTCTAACAACTAGGTCAGAAGCAAGGAACACATCATCATCTTGCTTTACGTCTAACAACAAGGTCAGAAGCAAGGAATCATCTTGCTTTATGTCTAACAACTAGGTCAAACGCAAGGAACACATCATCATCTTGCTTTATGTCTAACAACAAGGTCAGAAGAAAGGAATCATCTTGATTTATGTCTAACAACTAGGTCAGAAGCAAGTAACACATCATCATCTTGCTTTACGTCTAACAACGAGGTCAGAAGAAAGGAATCATCTTGCTTTACGTCTAACAACTAGGTCAGAAGCAAGGAATACCCATAGCGTCTTGCTTTACGACTAACAGTGAGGTCAGAAGCAATGACTCATCTTGCTTTACATCTAACAGTGAGGTCAGAAGAAAGGAATACATATATACTCCCCCTTTCAAGGAGGGTCCTTTCGGACTATACCAAGATTATCTCGAAAGTGTTCAAACTTTACATGATATAGAGGTTTGGTCAACACATCAGCAAGTTGTTCATCCATGCTAATGTACTGGAGATTCAAGGCTCCTCTTTATACATTGTTGCGGATGAAATGATAGTGGATCTCTATGTGCTTCGACTTGTCGTGGAATACAGGATTCTCTGTCATCTTTATGAAGCTCTGGTTGTCACATAGAATCACGGTTACTCTCATATCCAAGTCAAATAGGCCAGTCAGCAACTTTCGAATCCATATAGCCTCGCAGCTAGCAGAACATGTGGCAATGTACTCTGCTTCCGCTGTGTTGAGAGCAATATTGGATTGCTTCCTACTCTGCCACGATATCATAGCTGATCCCAAACTGAAACAACATCCGAAAGTGATTTTTTTGTCAGCAATGCTTCCTACCCAATCTGAATCAGTGTATTCACTCAATGTGAAGTCATGATTTCCATCATAGCTCAGACCATAATCCATTGTACCTTTAAGGTACCTCATCACATGTTTTGCAACCACTAGGTGAACACGTCTGGGTTGTACTAGAAACTGACTCAAGGTGTTCACTGCAAAACAAATGTTTGGTCCAGTGTTCATCAGGCACATCAGTGATCCAATAATCTATCTGTACAGTGTGGCATCTATCAAGTCTGACGAAGTATCGACCAACAACTTCAGCTTCGTTTCCATGGGTGTATTCATGGACTTACATTCTAGCATGTCGAATCTCTTTAAGATTTTGACTGTGTACTTCCCTTGGTTAAGGACGATCCTTTCTGGACTCTGCCATACCTCAAATCCTAAGAAGTAATGCATTAGGCCAAGGTATTTCATTTCAAATTCTGCAGCAAGTCTCTTTTTACATTCAGCGATGAGCTTTTCTTCTCCAGTTAAGAATAAGTCATCCACATACAGTAGTAATATTACTAGTTCATTATCCGTAATTTTGAAGTAGAAATTTGAGTCTGCTTTACTCTTGGTAAAGCCTAAGCTCGTCAAGAAACTGTCTATATGGCCATACCAATCTCTAGGGGCTTGCTTCAATCCGTATAAGGCTTTCTTCAATCTGCAGACATGAGACTTCATGTCTTCTACCTCAAATCCTTGAGGTTGCTCTATATACACTTTCTCTTCGATGACACCGTTTAGGAAAGTTGTCTTCACATCCATCTGGTGCAGCTTCCACTTCATCTTAGTTGCAAGAGCTATGATGGTCCTAATCGAAGTGTATCTGGTTACAGGAGCGAATGTCTCTTCATAGTCAATGCCTTCCTTCTGGGAAAATCCACGAGAAACAAATCTTGCTTTATACTTCTCAATACTTCCATTAGCAACACGTTTTATTTTGAAGAGTCATCTGTAGGATACCCCATCTTTATTCTTTGATCTGGGAACTATTTCCCATACTTCGTTCTTCATTATGGATTGGTATTCCTCTGTCATGGCATCTGCCCATTCCTTCTTTTGAATGGCTTCTTCAAAGTAGGTAGGCTCTTCATCTAGTAAATTACACATCAAAGCTGTGTCACTGGAGAATGGCTTTGGTCTTTTCACTTTTCTCGAGGTTCCTTCTGGAACACCATACTTCTCTCCATATTGAATAAGATCTCTTGCCCAAGCAAGATTTCTTTAATGGGAGAAGGTCATTTGAGGAGGTTCTTGAACTTATGTTATATCATGGTCTTCAGGAGTCTCCTCATCGGGGAAGTTATGACTTCCTTCTTTGGTTCTGCAGTTCTGGGAACTTCCCTCATGGATTCTGCAATCCTAGGATTTACAGGTTCCTCTTCATATACTTCTTCAAGCTGGCATCTTCTTGATTTCTTAAGTTGTAACACCACTTTTTCGATAAACAAGCTTCGCGGAAATATAAAACCCACTCTGGGTTATAAAACAACATGAATTTAAGCAAATGAAACACATTTAAACTCAGAGTAAGTCATATACATCATTGCTATCATAATTTTAAGAATGGAATTAACCATAATTCATCTGCACAACATAATACATGATAAAATATAAGCATCACAGGCATGAAAAACATAACATTTAACATAAGCTGATACTTATCTTGAAACTGAGGTAAATTCCACCAACCAAGTGTAGGCCTTCCATGAACCTCCCAGCCTTAGACCGCACTACTCATCAGCTCAACAGTGAGTCACCCCCGAGCTGGGACTAAGCTCCACCTCAAGACAAGGAATCCTAGGCGAAGCTGAGGTTACAGAGGAAACAACACACATCCACAAGGATGGGATTCTCTCCCAAGAACCTCTCACGCTCACTGCCCATAGACCCTCATTCCCCACATGCCTGTTCCACCCCAGGAGTATACACCTTCTATGTCACCTGGACAGTCCTTCGACTGCTAACCTCCCTTGCCTTGGGTTACAGCAACAGGTCGGATTGGAAGTCTCCAGGCTCTGTGGCAGCTACAAGGTTCTTTCCAAGAGTTCTCTCCTTCCTCTGTGCACTCTCTCACCTAGAGAGAATCGCTCACAGGCCAACAAGCCACACGCAGTCCAGTACTGCGTGGCCACAAATACCCACGGGGAAAAATAGACACAGGCTTTCCCAAACTGGTTCAACAATCAAAGGATGGTCTCACGATCACAGCTTCGGGACAAGGACTCCACGCACAGGCTCTCTCTGTCAGACAAAGGATGCATCGGCTTTCCGAATTTGACATAGGCTCTCCCCGAATCAACACTGTGGCTCTTGGTTCAAACGGTGTATGGGGTATACTCTTATAGAGGTCGGGTCGGACGTACCGTTCAGCAGATCAGGTCCAATGAAGGAGAAACCCCTATCACCGCTCGATTCAGCAGTTTTTACTGCCATTACAACATAGTCCCACGGCTATGGGTTCGGGATTGCGTGACCAGCAATTCCCGCAAGGGTCGACACAGACTCCACGACTCCGAACAAAGGTGTATTGGCTCTTCAGAACAAACACAGGATTTTTCCCTGTTTCAGAATTGCATAAGGGTCTCTTGTAGAGGTCACACCGTTCACGCTCAGGATAGTCCAGGGTCGAATGGAGGATGATCCCCTCTCACGGCTCATCTTGGTCATTTATTCGCATGCACCAGGGTTGACACTTGTCACCCTTGGAACTGCATGCATTCCATCAGCATGCATCCGCTTTGCACATTTTCCCCTTGGCAGGAACTTAGGATAAACAACATAAAATGCACATGTTCTTTGGAATAATAATAAAATATTATTCCCAAGGCTTAATCCCCCTAGGCTTAACACTTATCCCATTTTTCCACCTTCCAGCCCCTAATCCCTTGCCTTCTCTATGGAAGCTCAGTCCCCCTTAACTCATTCATCATGGTCGGTCTGCACCTGGCGATGTTTACAAATTTTTTATTAATTGTTCTGCAAGATTACATATACAACAGCAGTCTCCTGGCCTTCAACACTTAGGCTCCCTGGCCTAACAAACACATAAGCCACCAGCTTATAAAAACTTGGCTCACCAGCCTATAAAACATAATTACAATTCCTTTCAGAACATGATTTACGACAGGGCTCACCCTTGGGGACACTAAAATCCCCCTCCCCTTATTTATTCATTGTCCTCAGTGCAACTTACACTGTCTTTGCAAGCCTTTCAAAATTTTAAAAAAGATGTGGGTACTCTGCCCACATAGCATCTACATGCTCCCATGTCATGTCCTCGGGACCGTACCAGGTCCACTGGACCTTTACAAGATCTATAGCTCGATTCCGGAGTTGTTTTCTTTTCCTGTCCAATATGCGCATTGGATGCACTTGCAGGACACCCTCTGGTTCCACCTGAATCACATTCCAATCGATAACATGATTAGCATCAGGTACATATTTCTTAAGAAGTGAAACATGAAACACATTATGTACAGTCATAGATGCAGGTAATGCAAGCATGTACACAACTAGCCCAATCCTTTCCAGGATCTCAAATGGCCCACAAAATCTTGCTACCAATTTGGCGCAACTTCCCAACTTCAGGGAACTCCTCTTAGTCTTCACTTTCAGGAAAACATGGTCACCCACTTTGAATTCTCTATGGGTTCTGTTACTGTCAGCGTAACTTTTCTGCCTATCCTGGGCAGCTTTCATATCCCGTTTAATCCTTATCATTTGGTCTTCCATCTCTTTGAGCAGTTCAGGCCCAACGACTGCTCTGTCAGCTAGATTATCTCAGTTCACTGGAGTGTTTCACTTTCTTCCATAAATTACTTCGAATGGGATCATCTTCAATGATGCATGATACCCATTATTGTAGGCGAATTCTACCAAATGCAGGTAGTCTTCCCACCTTGATGGTTTATCCATCACATACATTCTCAGTATGTCTTCTATTACCCTGTTCACCCTCTCTGTCTGACCATCAGACTCAGTATGATACGCTGTACTAAAGTTCAGATTCGTTTCGAATCCTTTGAAAAGTACTTTCCATAAATTTGAAGTGAATTTTGGGTCCCTATCAGACACAATTGTCTTAGGAATTCCATGCAAGCATGCCACTTCTTTTAAGAAGATAACATCAACATCTGTTGCCCTGTGGGTGGTTTTCAGTGGAATAAAATGGGCATATTTAGTAAGCTTGTCCACCACCACCATGATTGAATCATATTGGTTTCTTGTTCTAGGTAGTCCGGTGATAAAATCCATTGTCACCACGTCCCATTTCCATTCAGGAATAGGTAAAGGCTGCAGCAACCCTGCTGGGTGCCTATGCTCAGCCTTAACCTTCTGCACTCCATACATCTGGCGATGTATTCATCGATTTCTTTCTTCATACCTGGCCAAAAATAATGTCTTTTGACTGCTGCCACAATCTTTTGATATCCAGGATGTCCAGCATAAGCAACGTTATGCATTCCTTTTAGAATTGTCAGCTTCAATTCTTGGACATTGGGTACATATACTCTATTTTTATATAGAAGTAAGCCATCAGTTCCCAAGGTGTAACTTTCCTTGGTCTGTGGTCTCTCATGTTGTTGTAGCTTTGCTACTAAACCTCTGTACTGCAAATCAGCGTTTGCAGCTTCCAAAATTTTGTCTTTAATCTCAGTCATGTACATGCTAATGGTTGTAGCATGTAATTCGTGCACTTTTGTGTTGAGTGCATTAGCCACCCTATCTTATTTCCCTTTGATATGCTTGATGTCAAATTCATTTTCACACAGGAACTCCAGCCATCTGATTTTCCTGGCATTTAAATTCGGCTGATCAAATAAATACTTCAGACCATTATGGTCTGTTCTCAATTCGAATATTTTGCCCATGAGGTAATGTCTCCATTTCCTCAAGGCCTGGACGATTGTTGCCAACTATAAATCGTGAGTGGCATAATTCCTTTCATTCTCTTTCAGATTTTGGGACTCATAACAAATTGCAAATCCCTCTTGGTTGAGAACTCCTCCCAGCCCCTCCTTACATGCATCGATGCACACTACGTAATCCTTATTTGGATCTGCGATCTTCAAGATTGGAGCGCTGGTTAGCAGCTGCTTCAATCGCTGGAAGCTGCTCTCACATTCTTCAGTCCACTAGAACTTCTTCTCCTTCCTTTGCAAGGAAATGATAGAATGAGCTATCCTTGAGAATCTAGCTATAAACCTTCTATACTAGCCTGCCAGACCCATAAAAGATCTAACTTCCGCCACATTCCTTGGCGCTGACCATTCTCGAATGGCCTCAACCTTTTCAGGATCCACAGCGATCCCTTCCTTTGATATCATGTGCCCCAAGTAATGAATCTGCATTTGAGAAAATGAGCACTTGCTCAGTTTTGCGTATAGCTGGTGTTCTCTCAACACCTGTAGCACCATTCTCAGGTGTTGGTCATGTTCTTCCTCTATCTTGGAATACACCAAGATATCGTCCAGGAAGACTATGACAAACTTGTCCAAATAATCTCTAAACACTCCATTCATTAAGCACATGAAAATAGCAGGTGCATTTGTCAGTCCAAACGGCACCATTGTGAATTCATAATGATCGTACCTTGTTCTAAAGGCGGTCTTGCTAATGTCCTCATCATTTATTCTCACTTGGTGATATCCAGATATCAGATCTATTTTTGAAAATATTTCCGCATCCTTCAACTGATCAAAAAGATCATCGATCCTTGGCAGAGGATACTTGTTCTTGACAGTTACCTTATTCAATTGTCGGGAATCAATGCACAGCCTCAACGTCCCATATTTCTTCTTCACGAATAGGACCGGGGCTCCCCAAGGTGACACACTGGGGCGAATGTATCCCTTCTTTAGTAGCTCTTCAAGCTACAATTGCAACTCTTTCAGCTCTGGCGTACTCATTCTATAAGGAGCCTTCGAAACTAGAGTTGCTCCAGGCATCAAATTTATAGAAAAATCGATGTCCCTCTTCGGAGGTAGTCCGGGTACCTCCTAAAATATGTCCTTGAACTCTCTGAGTACCTCGTGATCTTCTAGATTCGAGAAGACATCTCAGGATGCTTCTTCCACCTGAACTGCAAATAATTGACAGCCTTTCCGGTAACATTTCTTCAGTTGCATGGCTGAGATTTCCCTAACATCCATGGCTCTGGAAATTCCTTGGACTGTTACCTAATTTCCCTCTTCGTTCAGGCATTTAAACCTCTTGTTACGGAAATCCAAAAGGGCATGGTGTTGGTCCAACCAGTATATCCCAATTAAGCAATCGTATGAGCCTAAAGGCAGAATGTTCAATTCAGCCTTAGTGCTCATTCCTTTCATGTCTATTGAAGAGGACTTAACCAATTCAATGACCTTCCTTTTGGTTCCTATGGCAAACTTCACTAGCCAAGACTTTTCATGTTTGCTTCTTGTTAAATGCAAACTTTCCACCACTCTAGGATCTATATAACTATGGCTAGCCCCTAAATCAATTAAAATAACAAGTGGTTGGTTGTTGATCGTACCTTCCACTTCAATCATGTGCGATTGAAATTCTGCTTGCTTGTTGTCCAGGGCTACATAGATCCTCGGCATTCTGATACCCATATACTCCACTATTTCATCTTGCTGAACAGTATGGACAGTTCTCGCTTTATCTTTTTTGTGGGGGCAGTCTTTGTACCTATGATTCCCTTTACAGCCCCAACACTCCATAGGTGACAGTCTTGGCATCTACTCACTCCCTTCAACTTTCCTGGGCTCTCTAAAAGATGACTGTCCCCAAGGACTGTTCCTGAAAAAGGGAGGCATGTTTCCCTTCTGCCTTTGTTCTTTCTTAAACCTCTTATGGTCATCCCAAGCCTTCCGAAAGGTAGGCTTTTCTCTTTGTTGTTCGTATAATCATTTCTCCCTTCTTATGGTTTCTTCCATGGTCTTAGGATCATCATATTGAATCTTGTCACCAATGGAAGGTGGCAGTC
>JZKD02S1135054.1:151808-167862 GCA_000966675.3 Picea glauca | reverse complement strand
CTCGAGACAGGTGAAAAGACCAAAGCCATTCTCCAATTACACGGCTTTGATATGTGATCTCCCAGATGAAGAGCCTACCTTCTCTGAAGAAGCCATTCAGAGAAAAGAATGGGCAGATGCCATGACAGAGGAGTACCAATCCATAATAAAGAATGATGTATGGGAAATAGTTCCCAGACCAAAAAGTAAGGATGTGGTATCATCAAAATGTCTCTTCAAAATAAAACATGTTGATGGAAGTATTGAGAAATATAAAGCAATATTTGTCGCTCGTGGCTTTTCCCAGAAGGAAGGCATTGACTATGAAGAGACATTCGCTCCTGTGGAAAAATACACTTCGATCAGAACCATTATAGCTCTTGCTGCCAAGATGAAATGGAAGTTGCACCAGATGGACATGAAGCCATCTTTCCTAAATGGTGTTATCGAAGAGGAAGTGTATATATAGCAACCCCAAGGATTTGAGGTTGAAGACAGGAAGTCTCATGTCTACTAATTGAATAAAGCCTTATACATATTGAAGCAAGCTCCCAGAGCTTGGTATGGCCGTATAGACAGTTTCTTGACGAGCTTAGGCTTTACCAAGAGTAAAGCAGACTCAAATCTCTACTTCGAAATTATGGATAATGAACCAGTAATCTTACTACTATATGTGGATGACTTATTCTTAACTGGAGAAGAAAATATCATCGTTGAATGTAAACAGAGACTTGCCGCAGAATTTGTAATGAAAGACCTTGGTCTAATGCATTACTTCTTAGGCCTTGAGGTATGGTAGAGTCCAGAAAGAATCTTCCTTAACCAAGGGAAGTACACAGTCGAAATCTTAAAGAGATTCGACATGCTAGAATGTAAGTCCATGAATACACCCATGGAAACGAAGCTGAAGTTGTTGGTTGATACTTCATCAGACTTGATAGATGCCACACTGTACAGACATATTATTGGATCGTTGATGTACCTGACGAAAACCAGACCAGACATATGTTTTGCAGTGAACACCTTGAGTCAGATTCTGGTAGAGCCTAGATGTGTTCACCTAGTGGCTGCAAAACATGTGATGAGGTACCTTAAAGGTACAATGGATTATGGTTTCAGCTATGATGGAGATCATGACTTCACATTGAGTGGATATACTGATGCAAATTGGGCAGGAAGCGTTGCTAACAAAAAAAACACTTCCGGATGTTGTTTCAGTTTGGGATCAGCCATGATCTCGTGGTAGAGTAGGAAGTAATTCAGTATTGCTCTCAGCACAGCGGAAGCATAGTACATTACCGCATGTTCTGCTAGATGCATAGCTATATGGCTTCGAAAGTTGTTGACTGGCCTATTTGAATTGGAGATGAGAGAAATCGTGATTCTATGTGACAACCAGAGCTGCGTAAAGATGACAGAGAATCATGTATTCCACGACAGGTCGAAGCACATAGAGATACGCTATCATTTCATCCGCGACATGGTACAAAGAGAAGCCTTGAAGCTCCAGTACATTAGCACGGATGAACAGGTTGCTGACGTGTTGACCAAACCTCTATCTCATGTAAAGTTTGAACACTCTCGAGATAAGCTTGGTATAGTCCAAAAGGACCCTCCCTGAAAGGGGGAGTATATATATATATATATATATATATATATATTCCTTGCTTCTGACCTCGCTGTTAAACGTAAAGTAAGATGAGTCATTGCTTCTGACCTCGTTGTTAGACGTAAAGCAAGATGAGTCATTGCTTCTGACCTCGCTGTTAGACGTAAAGCAAGATGAGTCATTGCTTCTGACCTCGTTGTTAGACGTATAGCATGACGTTGTCTGTTCCTTGCTTATGACCTCGTTGTTAGACATAAAGAAAGATGAGTCATTGCTTCTGACCTCGTTGTTAGATGTAAAGCATGACGTTGTGTGTTCCTTGCTTCTGACCTTGTTGTTAGACGTAAAGTATGATGTTGTGTGTTCCTTGCTTCTGACCTCACTGTTAGACGTAAAGCAAGATTATTCCTTGCTTCTGACCTAGTTGTTAGACATAAAGCAAGATGATTCCTTGCTTATGACCTCGTTGTTAGATGTAAAGTGAGATGTTGATGTGTTCCTTACTTCTGACCTCGTTGTTAGACGTAAAGCAAGATGATTCCTTGCTTCTGACCTTGTTGTTAGACGTAAAGCGAGATGTTGATGTGTTCCTTTCTTCTGACCTCATTGTTAGACGAAAAGCAAGATGATTCCTCACTTATGACCTCGTTGTTAGACATAAAGAGAGATGTTGATGTGTTCCTTGCTTCTGACCCAGTTGTTAGACGTAAAGCAAGATGATATATATATACCTTGCTTCTGACCTAGTTGTTAGACGTAAAGAAAGATTTGACTGACACTGAGCTACCAACTTATTAGCTGTGACATTGAGCCAGTGTAGTACTATGATGTGCCATCCTAGTGTTGTGATGAGGTATCATTTTTATTGATACATATTGATGCATATGATTATGGCATTCTTTCAAGAATGATGATGTTGTCGATGAAGAAAACTTTCGATGACTCATAAATGTGCTAGCCAATGTTTCAAGATGATATTGACGATACTGTCCTCCTTATGCCACTGATGATGCAGACCTCTCTCGCCTGATGTTGTTGAAGAATACCCTTCTTGTTAAGGGGGAGTGTTGAAATAATGTAACTGTGAAGAGTATTCTTATTATTATTGTTATTTTATTATTAGGATTAATCCCCATTGTGGATTAATCATGTCGGTAATTGTATTAGGACCAAATCCCCTTTTGTGGATTGGTCATCGGAAAATTGTAATAGGCAGAATAAGAAGTTGGCCCCAGCAGTTATTATTGAGACCCAGAATTAAATTAAAGGTGGGTTTACCCACCCAGAGTGAGAGGTCGGCCCTGCCAGTGAAACCCCTTCACATGTACCAGTCTTGTATATATAGAGAGGCCAGCGCCTCACTTCATCACACAACACACTTGCTCATTCTTAAGAGGCAAGCTGCAACTTACCAGTTGGAGAGAAGGAGAAGAGTGGCGCATCTTTTGGAGAGGACTATTTGTATTGGTTTGAGTTATCTCTTGAACATTGTATTGGCAATTTATGGTACGGAAGTTTTTGCTCGGTTTTCTTCCCCTAGAGGGTTTCCTGGGATAAATGTTGTGTCTCTTGTGAATGTGTATTTCTCAATGATCTTGTTCTTATGTTGCTCTTATCTATTGAAATGCAAAGAACTATAATAATGGCATAAACATTAACACTACACAATCAATGTAAAATTTTGAATCAATGTTCCCTAAGAATTTTAATATGGATACTATTGATATTATGGTAGTTGTGGGAGGTATCAACCTCCATGTGTAACCTATGACTAGAATAGAATATTTCGGAAGAAAGAGAAACCCTAAATAGATGTGTAAAAAACCTAGAAGACAAGTCGACTCAGTAAAATAATTAATATTGAAGCATTAGCTTCTAAAAAGACAAGTTGGTCCAAACATGTGACAAGAATGACTATAAATATAGGGTCCTCTAGCTCACTTGTACGCACTCACTTCACTCACTCTCTCAATCAAGTCTAGTTCTAGTTTCGAGCTACAGTTGCAAGTTTGGAAGGTGTATCTTCTAGGTAATTCTTGGTCTCTCTCTCTAGTGCTATCTATCCTAAGATATGCACCATATCTTCTAGTATCTCTTGGTGATATTCTTGGTGATGTATTGGAGTATATTCATGGTATTCTTGGTGATGTTTTGGAAGAAGTGCAGCTACAACTATTGCACCTGAGTATTGTTCTTGTTTTGTGGCTTTGGGACTCTCTGTCTGGTGAGATATCTTTAGATAAAGATGTGCTTTAATGGTTATATGTTGGTTCTAGTGCTTCTTCCGTAATCATTCTATCTAGCAAAGGTTATGATGCTCGAGGGTGGTTGTGTGCCTATGGTTGGGTGACAATAGTGATATTGTCTATGGTAAAATGAGCACATCGAATATTTTAACAGGTTATGGGCCCACACCACCTTCAAGAAAGTCTAACCACTGGAAGGTAAGTGGCAATTCTTTGTTAAGCTCGTTGTGGCACTAGTTGCAGCTGCAACTAGGGTTTCTGAATTTGCAACTACAACAAACACTAATCTAACTTTTCCCACCTTCTATCCCCTAATCCCTTGCCTTCTCTGTGGAAGCTCAGTCCCCCTTCACTCATTCATCGTGGTTGGTCTGCACCTGGCGGTGTTTACAAATTTTTATTAATTGTTCTGCATGATTACATATACAACAGCAGGCTCCTGGCCTTCAACACTTAGGCTCCCTGGCCTAACAAACACATAAGCCACCAACTTATAAAAACTTGGCTCACCATCCTATAAAACATAATTACAATTCCTTTCAAGACATGATTTACGACAGGGCTTGGCCTTGGGGACACTACAATGCCCCTCCTCTTATTTATGCACTGTCCTCAGTGCAACTTACACTGTCTCTACAAGCCTTTCAAAATTTTCAAAAAAAGATGCGGGTAATCTGCCCACATAGCATCTGCATGCTCCCATGTCGCGTCCTTAGGACCGTACCAGGTCCACTGGACCTTTACAAGCTCTATAGCTCGATTCCGGAGCTGTTTGTTTTTCCTGTCCAATATGCGCACAGGATGCACTTGCAGGACACCCTCTAGTTCCACCTGAATCACATTCCAAACGATAACATGATTAGAATCAGGTGCATATTTCTTAAGCAATGAAACATGAAACACATTATGTACAGTCATAGATGCAGGTAATGCAAGCATGTATGCAACTGGCTCAATCCTTTCCAGGATCTCAAATGGCCCACAAAATCTTGCTGCCAATTTGGTGCAACTTCCCAACTTCAGGGAACTACTATTAGTCTTCACTTTCAGGAAAACATGGTCATTCACTTTGAATTCTACTAAATGCAGGTAGTCTTCCCACATTGATGGTTTATCCATCACATACATTCTCGGTATGTTTTCTATTACTCTGTTCACCCTTTATGTATGACCATCAGACTCAGGATGATATCTTGTACTAAAGTTCAGATTCATTCTGAATCCCTTGAACAATCATTTCCAGAAATTCGAGGTGAATTTCAGGTCCCTATCAGACACAATTGTCTTAGGAATTCCATGCAAGCGTGTAACTTATTTTAAAAAGATATCAACAACATCAGCTGCCCTGTGGGTGGTTTTCAGTGGAATAAAATGGGCAGCTTTAGTAAGCTTGTCCACCACCACCATGATTGAATCATGTTGCTTGCTTGTTCTAGGTAGTCCGGTGATAAAATACATTGTTACTATGTCCCATTTCCATTCAGGAATGGGTAAAGGCTGCAACAACCCTGTTGGGTGCCTATGCTCAGCCTTAACCTTCTAGCACTCCATACATCTGGCAATGTATTCAGTGATTTCCTTCTTCAGACCCGGCCAAAAATAATGGCTTTTGACTGCTGCCACAGTCTTCTGATATCCAGGATGTCCAGCATAAGCCATGTTATGCATTTCTTTTAGAATTGCCAGCTTCAATTCTCAGACATTGGGTACATACACTCTGTTTTTATACAGAAGTAAGCCATCAGTTCCCAAGGTGTAGCTTTCCTTGGTCTGTGGTCTCTCACGTTGTTGTAGCTTTGCTACTAAACCTTTGTACTGCAAATTAGCATTTGCAGCTTCCAAAATTCTATCTTTAATCTCAGTCATGTACATGCTAATGGTTGTAGCATGTAATTCATGCACTTCTCTGCTGAGTGCATCATCCACCTTATTTTCTTTCCCTTTGATATGCTTGATATCAAAGTCATATTCGCATAGAAACTCCAGCCATCTGATTTACCTAGCATTTAAAGTCGGTTGATCAAATAAAAACTTCAGACCGTTATGGTCTGTTCTCAACTCGAATCTTTTGCCCATGAGGTAATGTCTCCATTTCCTCAAGGCATGGACAATTGTTGCTAGCTCTAAATCGTGAGTGGCATAATTAATTTCATGCTCTTTCAACTTTTGAGACTCATAACAAATTACAAATCCCTCTTGGCTAAGAACTCCTCCCAGCCCCTCCTTACACGCATCGGTGCACACTACGTAATCCTTATTTGGATCTGCAATCTTCAGGATTGGAGCGTTGGTTAGCAACTGCTTCAATCGTTGGAAGTTGCTCTCACATTCTTCAGTCCACTAGAACTTCTTCTCCTTCCTTTGCAAGGAACTGATAGAATGAGTTATCCTTGAGAATCCGGCTATAAACCTTCTATACTAGCCTACCAGACCCATAAAAGATCTTACTTCCGCCACATTCCTTGGTGCTGACCATTCTCGAATGGCCTCAACCTTTTCAGGATCCACAGCGATCCCTTCCTTTGATATAATGTGCCCCAAGTAATGAATATGCCTTTGATAAAATGAGCACTTGCTCAGTTTTGTGTACAGCTGGTGTTCTCTCAACACCTGCAGCACCATTCTCAGGTGTTTCTCATGTTCTTCCTCTGTCCTGGAATACACCAATATATCGTCCAGGAAAACTATGGCAAACTTGTCCAAATAGTCTCTGAACACTCCATTCATTAAGCACATGAAAACAACAGGTGCATTCATCAGTCCAAACAGCACCACTGTGAATTCATAGTGATTGCACCTTGTTCTAAAGGCGGTCTTGCTAATGTCCTCATCATTTATTCTCACTTGGTGATATCCAGATCTGAGATCTAGTTTTGAAAATATTTTCGCATCCTTCAACTGATCAAAAAGATCATCGATCCTTAGCAGAGGATACTTTTTCTTGACAGTTACCTTATTCAACTGTCGGAAATCAATGCACAGCCTCAACGTCCCATCTTTCTTCTTCACGAATAGGACCGGGGCTCCCCAAGGTGACACACTGGGGCGAATGTATCCCTTCTTTAGTATCTCTTCGAGCTGCAATTGCAACTCTTTTAGCTCTGGCATACTCATTCTATAAGGAGCCTTCGAAACTGGAGTTGCTCCAGGCATCAAATTTATAGAAAAATCGATGTCCCTCTTCGGAGGTAGTCTAGGTACCTCCTGAAATACGTCCTTGAACTCTTTGATTACCTCGTGGTCTTCCGAATTCGAGACTACATCTCGGGATGCTTCTTCCACCCGAGCTGCAAATAATTGACAGCCTTTCCGGTAACATTTATTCAGCTGCATGGCTTAGATTTCCCTAACAGCCACGGCTCTAGGAATTCCTTGGACTGTTACCTGATTTCCCTCTTCGTTCAGGCATGTAAATTTCTTGTTACGGCAATCCAGAAGGGCATGGTGCTGGTCCAACCAGTCCATCCCAATTAAGAAATCATATGAGCCTAAAGGCAGAATGTTCAATTTAGCCTTAGTGTTCATTCATTTCATGTCTATTGAATAGGACTTAACCAATTCAGTGACCTTCCTTTTGGTTCTTGTGGCCAACTTCACTAGACAAGACTTTTCATGTTTTCTTCTTGTTAAATGAAAACTTTCCACCACTCTAGGATCTATATAATTATGGCTAGCCCCTGAATCAATTAAAATAACAAGTGGTCAGTTGTTGATCGTACCTTCCACTTCAATCATGTGCAATTGAAATTCTGCTTGTTTGTTGTCCAGGGCTGCGTAGATCCCCGGCATTCTGTTGCCCATATCCTCGATTGTTTCAGCTTGTTGAACAATATGGACATTTCTCGCTTTATCTTTTCTGTGGGGGCAGCCTCTGTACCTATGATTCCCTTTACAACCCCAACACTCCATAGGTGGCGGTCTTAGCATCTACTCATTCCCTTCAACTTTCCTGGGCTCTCTAAAAGATGGTTGTCCCCAAGGACTGTTCCTGAAAAATTGAGGCTTGTTTCCCTTCTGCCTCTGTTCTTTCTTAAACCTCTTCTGGTCATCCCAAGCCTTCCAAAAGGTAGGCTTTTCTCTTTGTTGTTCGTATAAGAATTTCTCCCTTCTTATGGTTTCTTCCATGGTCTTAGGATCGTCATATTGAATCTTGTCACCAATGGAAGGTGGCATTCCACTCAGATACCTCTGAATTTTTACAGCCTCGTCTTTGATGAACAGAACATACTTTAGTAGTTCTAGAAAACTTCGTTCATACTCATCAATGGTCATGCTGCCCAACTTGAGTTCGAAGAACTCCTTCATATTTTTGTCATAGTATCTTTTGGTCAGGTATTTCTTCTCGAAATACCTCTTAAACTCCTTCCACGTGACCTCTTTCTCTCTGATGTGTTGCACCTGCACCAACTGATCCCACCACATGAATGCTTTTCCTTTCAGCTGGTACATTGCAACTCTTCCTTCTGCATGGGCAGAATAATTCTGCAGTTGGAAGTATTTCTTCATACCCAGCAACCATGTTTCGGCATCTTCTTCCTTCTTATGTTCACCATCGAATGTAGGCGGTTTAATCTTGTTGATTTCCCCTTTCAATTCATTCCTTCTAGATTTTTGGTGTTTTCTGGTAGGGGACAGGCTTGAACTACTGTGTGTCTCCTTGCCAGAATGCTTCGGGGAGAGACCGTAATGTCTGCTACCACTCCTCGATCTTCTTCTCCTCACAGGGGTTCTGACACTTCGTGATCTTCTTATGTCACTCTCTTTTTCCAATTTCTTTTCTATTCTTTCCAGGCTCTTCAACATTTTTAAGTTGAATTCACCCTATCGATCCCTGATTTTCATGAGCTTTCGGCTATCAGCTAGGCGAGCTTGGGCATCTTTCTACAATCTTCCAATGAGTTTCATCATGTGTCCCTCTTTATCTATCTCTTTTCCATGCCCAATAGATTTTTTTCCTTCGACTCCCAGGTTGACATCCTTTCCTTCTCTTTCGTCTTTTGTTTCGAAGGCAATCTGCACCTCTTCAAATTCCATACTCGGCGTCAGTTTTTGGTTGTCTTGACACTCGTTGAACTCTACACACACAGTGTGCAGTCAACCGAAGTTTGTCAGGCCCTTAAACCTTCAAGAAAACTTACTACATTCATAAGCCAACGTGAACAAGAAAAACGTTTTGACTTCACAAGTTTTCTGAGCTCTGTCCAGCTCTGCAAATTCCGAGACTTCGGAACTTCAGAATCTCGATCCACGAAGATCCAACAGTTAAATCTTCGTAACCAAAGTCACCCTTCCGCAACTCACAATCTCGTGAATTCGTGAGTCGAAAACCCTCGACTCATTTCCTCTGAACGTCAATACCCAAGATGTGATACGAGTATGGCTCCCTCCTCGCTAACGCCTGCTACACATGATCGTAGGCTAGGGCTAAGTGCTATCACTTCTCGCTACTCGCACCTTCATGAGTTGTGGCATCCAACCCTGGCACCTTCCTTTCATGAAACCCCAAGAAGCGATGTTGACTTTTCTCCTCGCGTTCTCGCTACTTGCGACTTCGCAAGTTTCAATGTCGAGCTCTCGTGCTCTTATCTCACGAATCCCCGAGATGCGATAAGTCAACGGAGTGTTGACTCCCTTCTCTAGGAAACGTGTGTCTGCCTATATATCATGTGGGCCCCACCTTATGGCTTTTCCATGTGTCCACACGAGCCTCGGCTCCTGGCACTTCGCGACTTCTATAGTCAAAAGTGACCCCTCTCAACCTCCGAACCCCCGAATGCGCGATAGGAGATGGGGTTCCTAATCCAACGGTCCTCCCTTGACCCGGATCCAATGGTTGTCTCTGCTCCTCGTGACTTTGGGACTTCGCGACTTGGAGCACCCAATTCTTGGGCCCTCACCCTGCGAACTTCCGAGTTCGCGAGACCAGAATCCTGGATCTCTTCGGCACTTCGACGACTCTGAGATTGTTGCCACCTGTCCTCCTTAGATGGATGGTTGCGATTCTCTCGCGACTTTTCCACTCACAACTTAGAGCACCCAAATCCTGGGTTCTCACCTTGTGAACCTTCGAGTTCGCAAGATCCCTAGATCTCTGCCACCTGTCCTCCTCCGATTGGACGGTCTCGATCTTCTCGCGACTTCGCCACTCACGAAGTCGAAGGACTTCCTTCTCTGACCTTCGATGTCTGAATCCCCGATAGAGAGGATCTTATGACATGTGTCCTTCCAATCGGACAGCTTAGATTTCCTCGGGACTTCGCTACTCGTGAAGTCAAGATGCTCACCTATGTGATTCTCAGTGCCTGAATCTCCGAAATGGATGATTCCGCGACACGCATCCTCCCGCAGACGGACGGCTCAGATCTATTTCACCTTGTCTCGATTTCTGAGGTCGAGTGCCCGGACTCTCATCCTCCGTACCCCCGAACTCCCAAACATCGATATCCCAATACGAACTCCTTCAGGACTTTCGCTCTGCTTACGAGGATTTAAACCTCGAGCTCCTCTCGACAGATCTGACGGTTGTCGGCTATTATAAGCGAGATCCAACGGCTCAGAATCTCTTCGTCTCTTGCATTCCTCCTGCTACTCCCTAGACGTGAAATATTCAACGGTCCAGATCTTCTCGGCTGATCCGACGGCAGTTGTTGCTCCTCCCGAGTTTTGGCGCTTTCTTCCTGCACTTGGAAGAATTCCAAGTGTCCAAAGGCCTCGACCTTCACTCCTTTTCCTTTGCGACTTGAGTCCTCGCCTGTGCATATAAAAACGTTGTCCCTCCTGAGCTTTGGGAACTTTGAACTCTTTCAGAGAGTTCTCTGGCCTCTTCACTCCTTGTAGTTGTGGCTCCATGTACCAAAAAGAACTATTTCTCCTAATCTTACCAGGGTCTGAAATTGGTCCTCCAGACACAATTTCTCCTCACACCCTCGGTCCAAATACCACTCAACTAGCCCATCTAGGCTCAGTGTCGAAACCTTGGCTCTGATACCAAACTGTAACACCAATTTTCGGTTAACAAACTTCGCGGAAATATAACACCCACTCTGGATTATAAAACATGTATTTAAGCAAATGAAACACATTTAAACTCAGAGTAAGTCATATACATCATTGGTATCATAATTTTAAGAATGGCATTAACCATAATTCATCTGCACAACAGAATACATGATAAAATATAAGCATCACAGGCATGCAAAACATAACATTTAACATAAGTTGATACTTATCTTGAAACTGAGGTAAATTCCACCAAACAAGTGCAGGCCTTCCATGAACCTCCCAGCCTTAGACCGCACTGCTCATCAGCTCAAGAGTGGATCACCCCCAAGCTGGGACTAATCTCCACCCCAAGACAAGGAATCCTAGGCTAGGCTGGGGTTACAGAGAAACAACACATAGTCACGAGGAAGGAATTATCTTCCAAGAACCACTCATGCTCACTGCCCACAGACCCTCATTCCCCACATGCTTGTTCCACCCCAGGAGTATACACCTTCTTTGTCACCTGGACAATCCTTCGGCTGCTAACCTCCCTTGCCTTGGGTTATAGCAACAGACCGGACCGGAAGTCTCCAGGCTCTGTGGCAGCTACAAGGTTCATTCCAAGAGTCCTCTCCTTCCTCTACGCACTCTCTCACCTAGAGAGAGATGCTCACAGGCAAAACCACTTGTTCATCCAACCTCAAACACCCCTCTCGCTTGGAGAGAGTGTTTCACAACTGGTCACAAGCCATATGCAGTCCCGCACGGTGCAGCTACAATTACCCATGGAAATATAGACACTGGCTTCCTCAAAACGGGTTCAGAAAAGGAGAAATGGTCCAACGGTCACGACTTCGGGAAAGAGGCTTCACGCACAAGTTCCATTTCGGATAGAGGATGCACACGGATTCCCAGACACCACACAGGATTTTCGGTTCAGAACAAGGGTGAATTCGGCTCTTTCAGAATCAATCACAGGCTTCTAGTTCAATACGGAGGTATACACAGGTTTTCTCAGAGCCAGACATGGGCTTTTCGGATCACAGAGACACACGAAGGTTCTCTACAGAACTCGGGTCCGTCGTACTGCTCAGAGCCCATACACGCTAAGGTCGTCTGATCGAATGAGAGCAGGGGGGCCCTCTCATAGCTCACCCTGGTCATTTTATTCGCATGCACCAGGGTTGACACTTGTCGCCCTGGGTACTGCCTGCGTTCCACCAGCACGCATCCCTTCCTCATGGTTAGGAACTTAGGATAAAACATGAAATTCTCATGCCTTTTTAAAATAATATTAAAATATTATTCCCAAGGCTGAAGCCCACTAGGCTTAACACTTAGCCCATTTTCCCACCTTCCAACCCCTAATCCCTTGCCTTCTCTGCGGAAGATCAGTCCCCCTTCACTCATTCATCGTGGTCGTTCTACACTTGTCGGTATTTACAAATTTTTATTATTTGTTCTGCATTATTACATATACAACAGCAGGCTCCTGGCCTTCAACACTTAGGCTCCCTGGCCTAACAAACACATAAGCCAGCAGCTTATAAAAACTTGGCTCACCAGCCTATAAAACATAATTACAATTCCTTTCAGAACATGATTTACGATAGGGCTCGGCCTTGGGGACACTACAATTCAGTTTCTAACCTCTTCTTGTTAAGATGGTGTCTAGTTTCAAATCAAAAGATAAGTTGAATGATGTTGCAAATTTCAAAGGTATGCACGTGTATATTCTTTTCAAGTTATATCATCTAGCAAAGCATGAGTGTGTTTGCAGGGAATGTACAAAGAGAACTTGTCCAAGCAATGATCTTGAATTCGGTACATTCATAGGAACAAGCAGTTGAGGCTCCAGGTTCCAGGTTTGATTGATAAAATTGTTAAGTTTCAAATTGCACATATCAAGTTTGATAGTTGCTACAGTACAAGTAAACACTATAGTTGTGACAACAATATTTGAAAGGTTACACTACTGCTAGGTATACTTGGTTGTATATAAGTATTATTGATATAGATGCTTATTGCATGTGTTTGCAAAATGAATTAACATATCCTCTAGGAGATATTTCTTGTTCCCGGGTAGGTCACCTTGATAACTCTATGATGACTACCATCCTTGTTACATTAGATATGTTATTATGAAAATGTTATTGGAAATATTTTTGCTCTTTTTGTTCTCATTCTGGGCAAATCACAAGCGATAGCTCTAAGAAGGAGTTGTCGTGACAGTTGCAAACATGGAGCAGGTGACTGCATCAAGTGGTGAGGCATGTGATCTCAACAAGTACCAATTCTAAAGGAAGCGTGTAAAGAAAAAGAAGTTCACTAAGAAAGAGATTACACCTCGAATGATTTCAAGCAATCCATTGAAGAATCTATAAAGGCAATGATAAATGACCAGAATATATCCATGTTTCTATGGGGAGAAGCAACTATGACAGTCGTATATGTTCAGAATAGAAGTCATTATCATATCTTGAAGAACATGACTCTAGAAGAAGCTTTCTCTGAAAAGAAGCCAAGTGTTGAACACTTGAGGATCTTTGGCTTCCATTCAAGAAGAAAGAATGGAAGGAAGCTATGATGAAAGAATATGAATCCATCATGAAAAATGATATATGGGAAATTGTGCCTAGACCTGAAGGAAAGTTTGTAAATGGGTTTACAAGATAAAGCATGCAGCAGATGGGAGTATCGATAAATATAAGGCAAGATTCGTGGCTAGAAGGTTCTCCCAACAGGAGGGAAAATACTATGATGAGACATTTGCTCTAGTTTCCAGATATACCTCTATTAGAGCCATCACATCTCTTCCAGCATCCATGGGTTGGAGTTTACATCAGATGGATGTAAAAACCATTTTTCTCAATGGAGTAATTGAGAAAGAAGTATACATAGAGAAACCTCAAGGTGAGGTACACTCGAGAGAAACCCATGTATGCATATTAAAGAAGGCCTTGTATGGACTTAAGAAAACTCCAAGAGCTTGGTATGCAGGAATTGACAGTTACTTGGCGAGACTTGGATTTTCCAAGAGCTATGTTAATCCAAACCTTTATTACAAGGTTTTGAATGACTCACTTGTGATCCTATTACTATATGTTGATTATTTGTTTCTAGCGGGTGCAGAACCTCTCATTATTCAATGTAAGAGGGAGCTAGCCTCTGAATTCGATATGAAGGATCTTCGTCTCATGCATTATTATTTGGGACTAGAAATATGGCAGAAGTGTGGTGAAATCTTCCTGGGGCAAGGGAAGTATATTGTAAAGATCCTTCAGAAATTTTGGATGATGGATTGCAAATCCATGGCAACTCCCATGGTGACATATCTGAGGAAGTTGAGAGACTTTGATTTTGATCCAGTGGATTTGTCCCAGTACCGGCAGTTGATTGGCTCATTGATGTATTTGGTGAATACCCGGTTGGACATTTTCTTTGATGTGAACACGTTGATCCAGTTCCAGGTAGAGCCTATACATGAGCATTGGATAGATGCAAAACACATTTTGAGATATCTTCATGGAACGCTAAATTATGGTTTGAGATATACCTCAAACAATGATGTACATTTGCATGAATTTAATAATTCAGATTGGGTAGGGAGTGCAGATGACAGAAAGAGTCCTTCTGGTATATGTTTTAGTTTGGGATCTGCCATGATATCATGGGATAGCAGGAAACAAAAGTCTATCGCACTCAGCACTGCAGAAGCGGATTATATTGTAGCTTGTGATGCTTGTACGAAAGCAGTATGGCTTCATAAGCTGGTTTCTGGACTATTTGATCAGGTGTTGGATTCGACTGTAATACATTGTGATAGTCAGAGTTGTGTGAAGCTTTCAGAGAACCACATGTTCCATGACAAGTTGAAACACATTGATATTAAGTACTATTTTATTCGTGATAAATTCCAGAAGGGAGAAGTGATTCTCCAACACATCTCCATCGATGAGTAGATAACTGATATTTTGACGAAGCCTCTGTCCAAGATAAAGTTTGCATACTTGAGGGACAAGTTGGGACTCATGGATATTGCTCCCTTGTTAGAAAGAGAGGAGATGACTTCCTCGGTTGGGAGGGAGTGCTAATATGTGGCATCATGGATAGTCAGTGTGCTGGTGGACAGACATTTTCCAGGTGGAGAATGGTCCAGGAAGAACAGATTGTTGGTGGGCAGACATTATCCCTATGGAGAATGGTCCAGGTTGACAGATTGATGACGAATCATGGACTGGTATTTTCCTAAGGCACAAATTGTTGCCTGATTAGGAAAATGGTCTAGGATCGATATTCTCTTGAGGCACAGTTGATGGCCCGATCAGGTTGAATAGTCTACCCCCTAAGGACATGGTGTCCTAATTAGGGTGGTTGATATGGGACCAATATTTTCTAAGGCACATATGGGTAGAGATTGATCTCTATAGTACATATGGTGACCCGATTAGAAAATAGTCTAAGACTGACATTCTTGTAGGAACGGTCTTTGTAGCCCATGGTGTGGCTTTCAACATCTGGGAGGACTGACATTCTTCTAGGATGTATGTCTGGATTAGAAGAATGGTCCTTGTAGCCCATTGCGGGGCATTCAACATCTGTTGGGACAATGCTTCTTCTAGAGCATAAGTCTGGATTAGAAGAATGGTCCTTGTATCACTCTGTTGAATGGATGACTTATGCGAGACACTTTGTTGAGTGCACTAAGTTTAGCGCATGACTTATTCAACATCATGCTTGATTTCTCAGGTGGAGTATGGCCTTGAGAGATGATGCAGACAATGATATGATTTGTTGCTAGGAGATTGTTGTACTGCATGGTGATAGCCTCTGTAGCTATTAGTTTATTGCAATGGATATTATGTGTCTCTAAACAATAGCTATGTACTAATGTGTTGGATGTGTTCCATTGGTAGGGACTATATGTCACTAGATAGTAGTTGTGCGCTACTAGGAGTGGTGTACCACTGGATAGTAGTTTTGTACTACTATGGATCGACATTGTTGTGATCTATTGGATGGCATTGTAGTAACTCTGTACTACTACTGGATTGCCATGGAGATTACCAGTAGTGTTGAAGGTGTTTCCTAGGATGGTGTGCCAACTGTTAATGTTTATGACATTATTATAGTTCTTTGTATTTCAATAGATAAGAGCATCATAAGAACAAGATCACTGAGAAATACACATTCACAAGAGACACAACATTTATCCTGGGAAACCCTCTAGGGGAAG